>JASVEL010011130.1:0-107811 GCA_032618575.1 Nicotiana noctiflora
CTCTCTATATTCATCAACTGAGCATCTCCGGGAATCGAACCCGCAACCCTCGAATCTTCTGGAATTGAACCCGCAGTCTGTATCTCAGCAACTCCGGATCTCCGGGAATCGAACCCGCAGCCCTTGGATCTCCATAAATTGAACCCACAATCCACAAAGACAAACACAATCAATAAGAGCAAAAACACAGAGAAATATGAAATACATAACTACAATTTACACCAAAACCAGTATCAGCAAGTTCCAGGAAGCTCAATTAAGGCAAGTAGGCACTTAGACAGATAATCCTCTCTAACCATGCTTCTCTAACTAATATAAGTTAAATATAACAATTGAGTCAATTAAATAACAAGAATATCACGATTTGAATAGTTGAAGTAAGGTGGTTTTACAACAATCTGCGCATGTACACGCCCGTCAGCTCGCGTATAAGGCATTTAAATCAACACATAATATCCTAGGAGAAAGGTTCCCACACGCAAGGTTAGACAAGTTACTTACCTCAATTCCGGTACAACACCGCTAAGACGACTCTCTTGCCACGAGTATCCGATTCCGAGTGGCCTGAATCTAGTCAAACCAATTACATAGTGTAAATAGAATCGCAAGTAACTAATTACAATGATAAAATTATAGCTACGGCGCGAAAGTGGGTGAAATGACCAAAATACCCCTGCATCCATCGGCTCGAAATTGAAATATTTTTACGTTTTCAGAACCATCGTACTCTCACGAGTCTAACCATATAAAAATCTCCCAAATCGGACCACAAATGGCCCCTCAAATCCCAAATTTAAAGTTTTTTCTCCAAGCCCTAATTTTTTACAATTTTGTTATGTTTTCATAAATTTCAAGGATGATTCTTCATTAAAATTATGTATTTAGTTCATAGGACTTACCTCTAATCACTTCTCATCAAAACCCTTTCAATTTCCGTCCAAAAGCTCTCAAGAATGACCAAAAATGGTAGAAAAATGGGTTTGGTTCGCGGATGAAATGTTTTAAAACATTCTGCCCAGGTATTTTGTTCACCGCGATCATGGGAAATGCTTTGCGATCGCGAAGAACAAATTTCTGGCACAAAAATTATCCTTTGCGATCAAGGGAAATGCCTCGCGATCGAGGTGAACAACTTCCGGTTCCTTCGGACAGGCTTCAGTAAAATGATCATAATTTTTACACACAACTTTGAATGACAAATGGTTTGATGTTCTGGAAACTAGACACATAGGGATATAGCTTTTGATTGTTGATCATTTCCTGAATCCTTATACATTTCGAGATACAAGCTTCCAAATCCATTCATGTGTTTTAGCGATCCTTCTTAGACAGCCTATAGTGTAACGTCCATCACTTTTGTTACAAATTCCCAAACCAGAATTTCTTTAGCTTTCTGTAAATTACACACGATGCTCTACAACTTTTGTTTTTGAATCACCTCAAAATACCTTATAGATAAAAAGATATGATCTTCTGAATTAGGACCTGTGCGACAAAAATTTCTTCTTCGCGATCGCGAAGCACTCTAAACGATCGCGATTCATTAGCTTTTTTCTCAGATTTTGCTGACCGCGATCGTGACCAATTCCCCGCGATCGCGTAGAGCACTGCAGTAGCCAAAAACCAGCAGTTAAAAATGGCATAGAAATGGTCCGAAACCACTCCGAAACTCACCTGAGGCCCCCGGGACCTCAACCAAAAGCACCAACACTTCCTATAACCTTATTCAAACTTGTTCCAATCATCAAAACATGTCCATAAACACAAAAATTATCAATTTACAACGGATTCAAGTCTAAATTTATCAAATTCTTCCAAAACTAACATTCGATCCGAAACCTAACCAAATGACGTCCGAATGACCTGAATTTTGCGGACAAGTCCAAAATCACCTCACGAAGCTAAAGGAACTCTCGGAATTCCATTCCGACTCCTGGATGAAAATCTCAGCTATCAACCGGAAATCGCCAAAATACTAATTTCGCCAATTCAAGCCTAAATTAGCTACGGGCTTCCAAAATACATTCCGAACCCGCTCCCAACCTCGAAATCACCTAATGGAGCTAACGGAACAATCAGATTTCCATTCCGATGTCGTCTTCAAACTACTTCGAGTACGGGCCATTTTTCAACTATTAACCTCTCATTTAGGGACTAAATGTCCCAAAACACTCTGAATCCTAATACCGAACGTCCCCACAAACCATAATAGCATTAATGAACTTATGGGAAGCAGTTAATAGGGGTTCGGGGCATAAATTCTAAAAACGACCGGCTGGGTCATTACAAATTCTCTCCCAAGCAACTACAATAATATATTATTACACTCTTCCGAGCTACCCTAGCTAGCTTTAATTTGAACAGTGCACTTTAGATTGCACCCAAGGTTTCGTTATTCCTAACCCCACCTTTACGCCTATAATTATAGATTCCTCCAATAATCTAGGTGTAGTGTTGTTCAACAATTACCTAAATGTGCACTCTTTTCCAAGTTATGCACACTAAAAAAGCACATATAATTGAGGATCCTATCAATTAACTACAACAAGAACGAAGTTGAACAAATAGAAATCTAGCTAATAATTTGTAATCACATAACCCAGAAGTTCATCACTCAATAGGTTCCATCAAAACCTTAGATAAAGATTTAGCTACCCATAATCAAAGAAACAATATAGATAATTGAATTCATATTCAAAGATTCAATGTAAAAGAAAGAAAGATGTTGAGAGAGTTTTCTCTTACTAGTTTGCTTGCAAAAGTAGTCAATAATACAATACTTGCCTCATTTGGGAGAATCCTAACATTATATATAGGGTTTATGTTACATAATTTGCATTTTGACACTTTAATCCCGTAAAATCTCGGATTCAACCGCGGTTTGACCGCGGTCGCGGTGCAACCACGGTGGATCAAGTCCTCTGAAACTTCAAAACTTCCGCAGGCCTCTTCTGCCGCGGTTCTACTGTGGTCTTGCTGAAACCGAGGTATTTCACCCTGTTCCTTTTGGAAGTTTGAACAACGCAAAACATCATAGTTGTAGCTCTTTGAGTTAGCTTTTCAACTATATATTATGGAGCCAAAACGGAGTTTTGAGTAAAAGGTTATGTCCAATTTACTAGACAGTGTGCAATATGCCTCATCGAGTCTTCGTTTGTACTAAACTATCAAATTTGACCCCCGAACACGATCCCAGCTTAATTCCTTGAGCTTTTACTCAGACTTCAAAGCTCCAAATCACTTAAATTCATTCCATAACATCTATATAGCTCGCAATCACACCTTTCGGGCTATTTTCAGCATAATTTCTTGACTTGTACCACACTTGGCCTTTTTCACCTTCTTTTGACTCCAAAACAACTCTTTTAGTATTCATTAGCTCATTTGTACCTATAACACACTAAAAACACTAATAAGAGAATTTTGTCATCATAAACAATATCAAAATAACAATAAAGTGTGATTATTTAGGGCATAAATATAGTCAAATTCACCTATTATCAACACCCCACACTTAAACCTTTGATCGTCCTTGAGCAACCTTAATCACACTTTAGGCCAATTTTATTAATTTCTTCCCCAAATATGTCACAAAAGCTATCTTTCATGATTAACTTAAGACATCCACAATCCTTACCCAACTGTAAACTCAAATGCCAGCACATTATTGCTTACTCTAACTATTATCACAAACTTCAAACTTACCCTTTTCTTCCTGAGTTACATGCCCTCACACAATTTATTGAGAGATGTTCCCACACATAAGCAATTTAGATCATGGAACTTATAGATATAGAAAAAGTTTACTCACTCTCAACAAAGAGCATTCATATGCATACAGATACACCAAAGGCTTGCCCCTAGTGTAATACTTCACTAATCGAGTTATTCAATCACAGATCAAGAGGTCTTTAAGGGTTGTAATGTAGGCTATGGGACGGGTAGGATACTTTTGGTTATAGTGGCTAACCTCCCTAAGTATTTTCTTTTTCAGAAGTTCCCTTTAAGTTTTTTCATTATGCTTCCCCTAAACATTCCTTCACCTTTTATTCACTTTTAATCCCCATTTTTCTTTTGGTGTAACTGGCTTTCTCATTTACATATATACATTCATTTTTTTTTCATTGCTTTGTAAAGCATTTACTGTATTTTTGCCAGTTCACCATTTTCTACCATTAATTCTTGATTTTCCCTTTTTCAATTTCCCTTCACCCCAAACTTTGACTTTTGCATATTCATTACAACACAAGTTCTTCTAGGAGGTAAAGTACAACAATATATGATATAGATTTTTTACCATTAAAGGGTTATCAAAGAACATGCTTAAGGCTCAAATGGGTTAACTAGGATATTATGTACAAGTGATTTCACAGTTTATTGATTTATGGGGTTACACAAAGAAATGCCTCTATCATCTCTATAACTAAACAACTTCTATTTCTCTTTTGCACATACACAGGGCAAGTTCTAGGTATCATGTAAAACATATAATGCAGGTAAAAACTCACACACACTTAGAATGCAACTCATTTTGAATCAGGTTCATCTACAGAGTCCTATCAACGTTCAAGCAAGCTGTATTTTGCAATTTAAGGCATATTCTAGAATCTACAGTCAAGCTTAGATAATACATTCTCAGGTTTATTTTAGTTTTGATAATGTTCATACTTGGGGTTACAAGTTAACATTTACCCTCTAATCCTAAAAAAAAGAAAGATCTACCTAACCCGGTTCAATAAAAACCCTTGGAAAAGAACCGTGGTCAAAAGAAAAACCAAGGGGGAGGTGATAAACTACCTATAAATATAAAAGAAAAGAAAGAAAAATTCCTACATGGACTACTTCCCTCAAGAGTACTTGTCCAAATAGTCTGTCATCAGGAAGAGCCTTCTACTCATATTTTTGGATTTTTCAAGTTTTTAATTTTTTTGTGTTTTTATTCTCACTTAGACCCTTAAGAAACCCGTCGCTAAGTGTCCATCATCGGGCCAAGCCAGCTAATATAATTTATAGCTAAATCTGCTATGTACAACATACAATACAAGATAAGTCTCCCACCCCACACTTAAGATCATGACATGTCCTCATGGCATAATAATCAATGTACAGCACAGAAGGGTGAGAAAACGTACCTGGGACCTACCCCGTGTCTAGCAACTTTATCACTTTCTTTTTCACCATATCCTTCATATTCGGGTTCAACCGTCTTTTGTGTTTCCTTGAGGGTTTGTGTCCCTCTTCCAGGAGAATCTTGTGCATGCAGTATGCGGGGCTGATCCCCTTTATGTATGACATGGTCCAACCAATGTCAGTTTTACATTCCTTGAGTACCTGTAATAGCTTTTGAGCCTGCACATCTAGCAATCCAGATGAGATAATAACAGGTAAAGTGGAGTTAGGGCCTAGAATTTCTTACCTGAGATGGGTCGGTAGTGGCTTAAGTTCCAACTTTGGTGGCTCCTCAATAAATGGTTTTGCTGGAGGGGTCTCTCTCTTTTCTAAGTGTAGAGGTTCAAACTCCAACTCTTTATCCCAAAACACCTTGCCTTCCAGAGATAGCACCCACTATGTCAGGCTTTCACCGTTTACCTCTTCTAAGTTCATCAGGCATGCCTGAAGTGGATCTTCAGCTGTCAATTCTACATCAGCTGTCTCCACTATCACATCTACTGCATAAATGAGAGAGCAATTCTCGAACTCACTAAGGTGCCTCATATATTTTTGTACATTGAATATGATCTCCCCATCATTCAGCCTCATCTTGAGTTCCCCGGTCTCACAATCAATCAATTCTCTCCCTGTGGCTAGGAATGGTCTTCTTAAGATTACAGGAATCTCCTCATCCACCTTGCCGTCCAGAATAACAAAATCGGTGGGAAATACAAACTTCCCCACCTGGATAAGCACATCATCCAATATATCGAATGGATGCTTAACCGTCCTGTCAGCAAGCGGTGATAACATAGAAGTAGGCCTGGCTCTCCCGATGCCCAGCCTCTTATAGATCACCAAGGGCATAAGATTTATGTTTGCCCCCAAATCATACAATGCCTTAGCAAATGCAAAGTTTCCTATAGTACATGGAATAGTGAAGCTACCTGGGTCAGATAACTTCTCAGATATGGGTATAGAGAGTACTGCACTACATGTATGTGTAAGATTTACGGTGGCTAAGTCTTGGAAATCAAATTTCTGCGACATCAAATCTTTCATCATCTTAGCATACCCAGGCATCTCTTTCAAAGCTTCAATTAAGGGAATGTTTACCTGGATTTGCTTGAGCATCTCGAAGAATCTCTTGTATTGCTCTTCTTTCTGGTGCTTGGCCAACCTTTGGGGAAATGGGGCTGGAGGCCTCTTCTTCCCAATCACTTGGGATTTTTCTTTCTCTATAACCTGTTCCACAACCGGCTGCTCTACTGGTTCAGCTACTTTTTCATTACCTGCTGCACATCATTACTTTCATGTCACGACCCCAAATCCGGTCGTGATGGCGCCCAGCACATTGCTAAGCCAACCTGACCAATCAATAACAATAACGGAGCTAGAAGCTCTCTCTTTAGCCCATTTAAGCATATCAAATCACGAAGCAACAGCGATACATATAACAAAAACGGGGAACCAAGTCCCAAAATATACCAACTCCCATAGACCGAAGGGTCAAGAGTCATGAGCCTCTACTGAACATGAGTGTATAAAGGTTTACAAGATACCAAGTGCGGAAAGAAAAGTCAATACAACATCAAGAGACAGTAAGAAGGAATATCGGGTCCTGTGGACTCTACAGCTACCTCGAATATCCACAAATGTCGCCTCGCACGGCTACTAGATCACTGCTGAGAGGTACTTGGATCTGCACACAAGGTGCAGGGAGTAAAATGAGTACTGCCAGACTCAGTGGTAATAAACAAGGGTAAGACAGCGCAGATAAGAAATCCACAATAAAGCACTATGTAAAGCTGTAATCAAATACCCTGTCACAGAATCAATATCAACTGTACCTGTACCAACAAGTACCAGCAAAACAGTATAACAGCTAGCAGATGTAGCTAAATGCAATGCAATGCATGATATGATCGCTACGGCGCGTAGCCCGATCCAATTTGGGTACCCGTGCTCACTGTGGGGGTTCAGACTCCGGAGGGGCTCCTACAGCCCAAGCACAATATCACTGCGGCGTGCAGTCCGATCCAACATATGTACCGCTGCGGCGTGCGGCCCGATCCACTACCGGTCAGCTAATATGCAAATACAGCCTCGGAGGCTCAAAAGTAGTTTTGAAAACATCTTTTATCATTTTTCGGTTGAAAACAGTAATATCAAGTTCCAGAGATTGGAAATAGCATGATAACAGAAATAGCTACGGATTGGTAGTAACTAACATATCAATATGATAAGACAATGATAACGATCCTCGCGGGATCCAATAATTGGCTCACGGCCCACAAGTACACTCAACCGCCCAAGAAGTGGGTTCAACGGCTCACGAGTGGCCAATATCACAATATATAGTATGCAACCATCCGAGAAGGAGGTTCGACGGCTCAAGAATAGCCTAATATCATAACAGAGTATCAACAAGTCGGACTAAGCCATAGTCCCCAATCACAATCGACCCCGCACTCACATGAGAGTACGTGTCTCGCCGCTATACAGCGTCACAAAGTGGTATACCGGGGTTTCGAACCCGCTGGTCATCAACCACATCTATTACTCACCTCAATATGGCGCGACGACTACTCCGCAATGCCCTTGCCACGAGAATCAAGCTCCGCACGCGTAGAATCTGATCAAATACAGTAGAAATACAACAAATTAGGCCAATGGGACGACACCCAATCAATACAACTTAATTTACATCAAAATTCCCAAAGTTGTCAAAACCCGACTTTCGGTACGCTTCTCGAAAAATCACGAAAGTCACATATTCGGAACCCTCATCTCAATACGAGTCTATGCATACCAATTTTACCAAATTCGGACTCCATTTTCCCATTCAAAGCCTGATTTTCTAAAGTTCAAGCCTATGGTTAAATCTTCCATGAATCACCCCAAATTCCTCCATTTTCATGATATAATTGCATAATATTATCAATACTAATCATAGTTTAAGTCCATAGTTGATTACCCGATGATTTCCCTTGAGTTTCTCTTCAAAATCGCCCAAATCGCCTCTAAAGCCGAGACCCAAATGTGTGAAATGTTTCTGAAATTTTCTAACTTCTGATACACTTAACTCACTGCGATTTTCGCTTCTGCGGACAATTTTCCGCCCCTGCGGAACCGCTTATGCGACCAATAGGTCGCTTCTGCGTACCCAAGCCTATTTGGCCATTTCCGCACCTGTGATCCAAGGGCCGCTCCTACGAGTCTGCTCTTACGGATTTTCATCCGCCGCTGCGGTCCTTTCCGCCTATGTGATCAATCGCCCGCTTCTGCGGACTTCTCCATTTCGCCTCTTGACCGCTTCTGCGGTCTACCCTGCGCTCCTGCGATGCTGCCTCAGCGGTCATTTTTCCGCTTCTGCGAAGATAAGCGCTCCTGCGCCTCCTCGTCCGCTTCTGCGGACTCGCTCCTGCGCCCCCATTTCCGCAGGAGCGAAAACAACAGAACCAGAACACTTCCCTGCAAATTTTCCGCATTTTTCTCCCGTTTAGCCATCGGAAAACACCCTGAGGCCCCCGGGACCTCATCCAAACACACCAACACATCTTAATACCTTATTCGAACTTGCTCAAATCCTCAAAACACATCTAATAACATCAAAACCCATAATTCACATCGAATTCAAGCCTAAATTCCTTAAAACATTCCGAATTACACATTCCATCAAAAACCCGACTAAACTACGTCCGAATGACCTGAAATTTTGCAAGCACATCCAAAAATCACCTAACGGAGCTACTCCAATTGTCGGAATTCCATTCCGACCCCCGGATCAAAATCTCACCTACCGTTCGGATTTCGCCAAAATTCAACCTTAGCCAATTCAAGCCTATTTCTACACCGGGCCTCCAAATTCAATTCTGATCGCTCCCCTAAGTCATAAATGACCTCCCGGAACTAACCGAATCATCAGAATTCAATTCCGAGCCCTCTAACCAAATAGTCAACTCCGGGTTGACTTTTCTCATTCAAGTTTCCTTCTAAAAGGCTATATGCCTCATTTTCAATCCAAATCACTCCTAACTCACCAGATAGACTCTAACACTGATATAAAAGCATAAAACATGTAATTAAAACATAACGGGGTGGTAATTCCCATGACGACGGGCCGGGTCGTCACATTCTCCCCCTCTTAAGCAAATGCTCGTCCTCGAGCGGGTCAAGAAACATACCTGAAGTCTCAAACAAGTGAGGATATCTGCTCCGCATCTCCCGCTCGACCTCCCAAGTGGCCTCCTCCACGGGTCGACCTCTCCACTGAACCTTAACTAATGCCATCTCCTTAGACCTCAATTTTCTCACCCGACGTCCCAAAATGGCAATAGGCTCCACATCATAGGATAGATCACCATCAAGCTCTGAATGGTACTGAAGTCTAATACATGAGACGGATCTCCAATGTACTTCCGGAGCATAGACACATGGAATACTAGATGAACGCTGGATAAGCTGGGCGGCAAGGCTAACTCATATGCCACCTCTCCAACTCTCCTAAGTATCTCAAAAGGACCAATGTACCTGGGACTCAACTTCCCTTTCTTCCCGAACCTCATGACACCTTTCATAGGTGAAACTTTCAACAATACTCTATCACCAACCATGAAAGACAACTCTCAAACTCTACGGTTCGCATAATTCTTCTGGCGAGACTGTGCTGTACGAAGTCTCTCCTGGATCAACTTTGCTCTATCCAGAGCATCCTGGACTAACTCAGTCCCTATCAATCTATCCTCACCAGGCTCAAAGCATCCCACGAGAGATCTACACCGTCTGCCATACAATGCCTCATACGGGGCCATCTGAATACTCGACTGATAACTGTTGTTATAGGCAAACTCGGCAAGTGGTAAGAACTCATCCCACGAACCACCAAAGTCAATCACACATGCTCGCAACATATCCTCCAGAATGTGAATAGTGCGCTCAGACTGCCCGTCTGTCTGGGGGTGAAATGCTGTACTCAACTCAACCCGCGTACCCATCTTTCGCTGAAATGCTCTCCAAAACTGAGAAGTGAACTGAGTACCCCTGTCGGATATGATAGACACTGGGACTCCATGCAACCGGACAATCTCTCGAATAAAGATCGCCGCCAACCGCTCCGATGAGTAGGTAGTACTAACTGGAATGAAGTGAGCTGACTTGGTCAGTCTATCCACAATCACCCATACAGAATCAAACTTCCTCGCTGTCCGAGGGAGTCCAGTAACAAAGTCCATAGTGATCCTTTCCCATTTCTACTCAGGAATATCAATGCGCTGAAATACACCACCGGGCCTCTGATGCTCGTACTTAACCTGCTGACAGTTGAGGCACCGTGATACATGATTGACAATGTCCATTTTCATATTTCTCCACCAATAGTATTTTTTCAAATCTTGGTACATCTTCGCGGCTCCTGGATGGATAGAATACCGCGAACTATGGGCCTCCTCCAGAATCAACTCACGAAGGCCATCAACATTGGGCACACATATCCGGCCATGCATCCTTAATACACCGTCACTATCAATGGTGACATCTCTAGCATCATCATGCTGAACCCTGTCCCTAAGGATAGCCAAATGTGGATCATCATATCGGCGCTCACGAATACGATCATATAGAGATGACCGAGATACAACACAAGCCAATACCCGGCTGGGCTCCGAAATATCTAACCTCACTAGCCGATTGGCTAGCACCTGAACATCATAAGCAAATGGCCTCTCCTCAGCTGGAATATATGCTAAGCTCCCCATACTGACCGCCTTCCGGCTCAAAGCATCGACCACCATATTGGCCTTCCCCGGATGATATAATATAGTAATGTCATAATCCTTAAGCAACTCAAGCCATCTCCGCTGTCTCAAATTAAGATCTTTCTGTTTGAACAAGTGCTGGAGACTACGATGGTTGGTATACACCTCACAAGACACACCGTACAAATAGTGCCTCCAAATTTTCAAGGCATGAACAATGGCGGCTAGCTCCAAATCATGAAAAGGATAGTTCTTCTTATGTGGCTTCAACTGCCGAGAAGCATAAACAATTACCTTACCTTCCTGCATCAACACGCAACCTATCCCCACTCTCGAGGCATCACAATAAACAGTATATGAACCTGAAGCTGATGGCAATACTAACACTGGGGCTGTGGTCAAAGCTGTCTTGAGCTTCTGAAAGCTCTCCTCGCACTCATCTGACCACACGAATGGTGCACCCTTCTAAGTCAATTTGGTCAATGAAGAAGCAATGGATGAAAATCCCTGAACAAACCGGCGATAATATCCCGCCAAGCCAAGAAAACTCCTGATCTCTGTAGCTGTGGACGGTCTAGGCCAACTCTGCACCGCCTCTATCTTCTTCGGATCAACCTGAATACCATCACGAGACACCACATGTCCCCGAAATGCTACGGACTCGAGCCAAAACTCGCACTTGGAGAATTTAGCATATAGCTTCTCCTCTCTTAATCTCTGCAACACGATACTCAAATGCTGAGCATGCTCCTCCTGACTACGGGAGTAGACTAGAATGTCATCAATGAACACAATCACAAATGAATCCAAATAGGGCTCGAACACACTGTTCATCAGATGCATAAATGTTGCTGGGGCGTTGGTCAGCCCAAACTACATCACAAGAAACTCATAATGACCATATCGGGTCCTGAATGCAGTCTTCATAATATCCGAGTCCCTGATCTTCAGTTGATGATAGCCTGAACGAAGATAAATCTTAGAAAACACCCTCGCACCCTGTAACTGATCAAACAAATCATCTATACGCGGTAGAGGTTACTTGTTCTTCACTGTTACTTTGTTCAATTGCCTATAATCAATACACATTCGCATGGAACCATCTTTCTTTTTAACAAATAACACCGGCGCACCCCACGGGGACACGCTAGGACGGATGAAACCCTTATCCAGAAGCTCTTGAAGCTGCTCTTTTAGTTCTTTCAACTCAGCTGGTGCCATCCGATAAGGAGGAATGGATATGGGCTGAGTGCCCGGCACCAAGTCAATGCCAAAATCAATATCCATGTCCGGCGGCATGCCCGACAGGTCTGAGGGGAATACATCTGGAAAATCCCTCACAACAGGTACATAATCAAGGCTAGGAGACTCAGCTCCCACATCTCTCACAAAAGCTAAGTACGATAAACACCCTTTTTCAACCATCTTCTGAGCTTTTAAGAACGAAATGACACGGCTAGGGACGAAATCGGTCGAACTCCGCCACTCAATCTGAGAAATACCAGGAATGGCCAACGTAACTGTCTTAGCATAACAGTCCAATATTGCATGGTACGGAGACAACCAATCCATACCCAATATAACATCAAAGTCCACCATCCCCAACAATAGCAAATCTGCCTGGGTCTCTAGACCCCCAATAGATATAACACAGGATCTATAGACATGATCCACAATAATCGTATCACCCACGGGGGTGGATACATGAACAGGTAAATCAAGACTACCACGAGTCGCACCCAAATGATGTGTAAAATAAGAGGACACGTAAGAATATGTGGACCCTGGATCAAATAGAATAGAGGCATCTCTGTGACAGACAGAAATGATACCTGTAATCACTGCATCGGAGGCAACTCCATCACGCCTGTCAAGAAGTGCATAGAATCGCGCCTGGCCTCCACCAGATCTCTCCTCGCCCCTGGGGCGACCACGAGAAGACTGACCTCCACCTCTACTAGACTGAGATGGTGCTGAAGATGAGGGCTGATCCCTCTGCTGAGTCCTGTCCCTACGGAGTCGAGGGCACTGTCTCCTTATGTGTCCAAACTCACCACACTCATAACATGCACCTGGTGCTGGAGAAGGGGACTGAAGGGAGCCCCTCGCCGCAGAAGAACCCTGGGCTGATGAAGTAGGTGCTGCACCCTGGGCTGGAAGGACACTAAGTGATGACTGACCCTGCTGAAACCCTTGTCGACCACGACCATAAGAACCTTCGCTCTGCTCTGGGCGGCCTGAATGAGAAGGTCTAGATGAGCGACCTCTGCTCTGCTGGGAATGCCCTCTAGATGGAGCACCACTGAAACTGCCAGAACCACGAGGCCTCTTGGCCTCTCGCTCCTCTCTCTCTCGGCGACGATCCGCCTCAATGGAGCGTGCCATATCAACAACCTGCTCAAATGATGATGACAAAACTCTCTCTCTGGTCATAAGAATGCGGATAGAGTAGTTGAGGCCATCAATGAACCTCCTAATCCTCTCCCTATCAGTAGGTATCACCCATGTGGCATGCCTAGCCAACTGTGTGAATCTAAGCTCATACTGAGTCACAGACATGTCGCCCTGAACCAACCACTCGAACTGGCGACGTAGCTCCTCACGACGAGACTAAGGTACATATTTCTCTAGAAAGAGAGTAAAGAACTGCTGCCATGTGAGAGGTGATGCTCCTGCAGGCATACGCCTCTCAAACTCTTCCCACCAATCAAATGTGGGACCAGTGAACTGAAAGGTAGTAAATGATACTCCGCTGGACTCAAGAATACCAGACGTCCGCAACATCCTATGACACTTATCCAAGAAGCCCTGGGCATCCTCACCCTCAACGCCACTGAAATGGGGTGGCTGAAGTCTACCAAATCTCTCAAGACGACGCTGCTCGTCGTCGGGCATAGCCTGAACCATATGCTCTGGAGCTGGAGCTGGTGCAGCTGGAGGAATAACCGGTGCAACCACCTGAGCGGGGACCGCCTCTGGCGTCTGAAGTCCCTGAACAACCGGCTCGGGTGTGCGAGCTGCAGGGGTCTGCTGACCACCCCCTGTCTGAGATGTCGCTGCAGCAGCAGTAGCTGAGATTACCTGAGCCAAACCGGAACACACCGATAATATCTGAGCAAGAGTCTCCTGAAGACCAGGAATAGCAATAGATACAGTCTGGCCCTGAGCCGGGGTTGCTGGAGCATCGACCACCGGGGGCTGCTGCGAGCCGGTGCAACGGGCGGGTCGGCGGCACTGCCTCGGCTGCCGCCTACCTCTACCTCTAGCACGACCGCGCCCACAGCCTCTAACGGGTGGCAATGGAGGTCGTCCACCTCGTCCTGATGCTCGCGTTCTCGCCATCTGCGAGAGAATAGAATATAGAAGTTCAGTTCTCGGAACAACAAGATTGCACGACAGAGTTCAAGAAAAGTGAAGTGTTTCCTAAAGGTTCGCAGCCTCCCGAGGATAAGCACAGGCGTCCCCGTACCGATCCACAAGACTCTACCAACCGGCTCAAGACTCATGAGGCCTAGTAAACCTAGGCTCTGATACCAACTTGTCACGACCCCAAATCCGGTCGTGATGGCGCCCAACACATTGCTAAGCCAGCCTGACCAATCAATAACAATAACGGAGCTAGAAGCTCTCTTTAGCCCATTTAGGCATATCAAATCACGAAGCAATAGCGATACATATAACGAACAGCGGGGAACCAAGTCCCAAAATATACCAACTCCCATAGACCGAAGGGTCAAGAGTCATGAGCCTCTACTGAACATGAGTGTATAAAGGTTTACAAGATACCAAGTGTGGAAAGAAAAGTCAATACAAAATCAAGAGACAGTAAGAAGGAATATCGGGTCCTGCGGACTCTGCAGCTACCTCGAATATCCACAAATGTCGCCTCGCACAGCTACTGGATCACTGTTGAGAGGTACCTGGATCTGCACACAAGGTGCAGGGAGTAAAATGAGTACTGCCAGACTTAGTGGTAATAAACAAGGGTAAGACAGCGCAGATAAGAAATCCGCAATAAAGCACTATGTAAAGCTGTAATCAAATACCTGTCACAGAATCAATATCAATTGTACCTGTACCAACAAGTACCAGCAAAACAGTATAACAGCTAGCAGATGTGGCTAAATGCAATGCAATGTATGATATGATCGCTACGGCGCATAGCCCGATCCAATTTGGGTACCCGTGCTCACTGTGGGGGTTCAAACTCCGGAGGGGCTCCTATAGCCCAAGCACAATATCACTGCGGCGTGCAGTCCGATCCAACATATGTACCGCTGCGGCGTGCAGCCCGATCCACTACCAGTCAGCTAATATGCAAATACAGCCTCGCAGGCTCAAAAGTAGTTTTGAAAACATCTTTTATCATTTTTCAGTTGGAAACAGTAATATCAAGTTCCAGAGATTGGAAATAGCATGATAACAGAAATAGCTACGGACTGGTAGTAACTAACATGTCAATATGATAAGACAATGATAACGATCCTCGCGGGATCTAATAACTGGCTCACGACCCACAAGTATACTCAACCGCCCAAGAAGGGGGTTCAACGGCTCACGAGTGGCCAATATCACAATATATAGTATGCAACCATCCGAGAAGGAGGTTCGACGGCTTAAGAATAGCCTAATATCATAACACAGTATCAACAAGTCGGACTAAGCCATAGTCCCCAATCACAATCGACCCCTCACTCACATGAGAGTACGTGTCTCGCCGCTATACAGCGTCACAAAGTGGTATACTGGGGTTTCGAACCCACTGGTCATCACCCACATCTATTACTCACCTCAATACGGCGCGACGACTACTCCGCAATGCCCTTGCCACGAGAATCAAGCTCCGCACGCGTAGAATCTGATCAAATACGGTAGAAATACAACAAATTAGGCCAATGGGACGACACCCAATCAATACAACTCAATTTACATCAAAATTCCCAAAGTTGTCAAAACCCGACTTTCGGTACACTTCTCAATACGAGTCACATATTCGGAACCCTCATCTCAATACGAGTCTAAGCATATCAATTTTACCAAATTCGGACTCCATTTGCCCATTCAAAACCTTGATTTTCTAAAGTTCAAGCCTAGGGTTAAATCTTCCATGAATCACCCCAAATTCCTCCATTTTCATGATATAATTGCATAATATTATCAATACTAATCATAGTTTAAGAATGATTTCCCTTGAATTTCTCTTCAAAATCGCCCAAATCGCCTCTAAAGCCGAGACCCAAATGTGTGAAATGTTTCTGAAATTTTCTAACTTCTGATACACTTAACTCACTGCGATTTTCGCTTCTGCGGACAATTTTCCGCCCCTGCGGAACCGCTTCTGCGACCAATAGGTCGCTTCTGCGTACCCAGGCCTATTTGGCCATTTCCGCACCTGCGATCCAAGGGTCGCTCCTACGAGTCCGCTCCTGCGGATTTTCATCCGCCCCTGCGGTCCTTTCCGCCTCTGTGATCAAGAGTTCGCTCCTGCGGATTCGCCTATGCGATCAATCGCCCGCTTCTGCGGACTTCTCCATTTCGTCTCTTGACCGCTTCTGCGGTCTACCCTGCGCTCTTGCGACGCCGCCTCAGCGGTCATTTTTCCGCTTCTGCAAAGACAACCGCTCCTGCGCCTCCTCGTCCGCTTCTGCGGACTTGCTCCTGCACCCCCATTTCCGCAGGAGCGAAAATAACAGAACCAGAACACTTCCCTGCAAATTTTCCACATTTTTCTCCCGTTTAGCCATCTGAAAACACCCCGAGGCCCCCGGGACCTCATCCAAACACACCAACACATCTTAATACCTTATTCTAGCTTGCTCCAATCCTCAAAACACGTCTAATAACATCAAAACCCATAATTCACATCGAATTCAAGCCTAAATTCCTTAAAACATTCTGAATTACACATTCCATCAAAAACCCGACTAAACTACGTCCGAATGACCTGACATTTTGCAAGAACGTCCAAAATCACCTAACGGAGCTACTGCAATTGTCGGAATTCCATTCCGACCCCTGGATCAAAATCTCACCTACCGTTCGGATTTCGCCAAAATTCAACCTTAGCCAATTCAAGCCTATTTCTACACCGGGCCTCCAAATTCAATTCCGATCGCTCCCCTAAGTCATAAATGACCTCCCGGAACTAACCGAATCATCAGAATTCAATTCCGAGCCCTCTAACCAAATAGTCAACTCCGGGTTGACTTTCCTCATTCAAGTTTCCTTCTAAAAGGCTATATGCCTCATTTTCAATCCAAATCACTCCTAACTCACCATATAAACTCTAACACTGATATAAAAGCATAAAACATGTAATTAAAACATAACGGGGTGGTAATTCCCGTGATGACGGGCCGGGTCGTCACATTTCAGCTACTGGCTGGACTGTAACTTTTGTCAACCCGATGGACTCATCCAGTTCAATGGGTACTGGAGTGAGTGTCTCAGCCTGCAAATTGCCTCTATCTCTTTCCTGCTCAGCATCAAGATCTCTACCACTTCTCATATTAACTCCCATCAGCTGCTTTGGGATTTGATCCTTTGGTTTTGTTTGTGTGTCTGCAGGCAATGTCACTTGAGGACAATTGTTAACTGACATAGCAATCTGGCCCTAATACACCTCAATATTCTTGATAGCTGCATCATGTGCATCTATCCTCTCATTGGTTTTGGCATGTGACCCAATTACCTTGATAAGTTGGTAAAATACCAACTTATCTTGCCTTTAAATGTCTACATTTGCTATGTTTGAAGTGATAAAATCATGTATTTAATGTTATTTACTTCTATTCTACAGGATTAAATATGATTTAGAAGTAATGGTGAAGAAACTAAGTGAAAACAAGGCAAAAGAAACCAAAAAGAGAAGAAAATATGGGCAGTGTATTCATGCCTCGCAAATGCGAAATTTTCATGGTAAATGCGAAGACAAGCTTAAAGAGGACACCTTCGCAATTGCGAAGAATTGTTCGCAATTGCGAACTTAGCAGTAATTGGAATTCTTCGCAATTGCGAAGAATAGTTCGCAAATGCGAACTGTGCAGTAAATGGGGAAGCTTCGCAAATGCGAGAATATGTTCGTAATTGCGAACACTGTGTAATTAAGGGCAACTTTGCAAATGCGAAGTTTTGTTGGGAATTGCGAACATAGGCTTATCTGGGCATATTTGGTAATTGCGAACTTTTGTTCGCAATTGCGAAGTACGTGCTTCAGTCATGGGCTATTATGGAATTTCGCACCTTTTGATCCCCAAATCATTTAATACCCGAAGAGGCTCATTTGTAAAGGGATCTTTGGCTTATTTTCAGTAGAGAGAACATTTTTGGAAGCTAGGGTTTTGCATACACACTTGGGTCTTGAAGATTGAAGCTTTTGGTTAAGAATTCCTTATCCATTTATGTTTATTTCTTCATTTCCTTGCTTTGTATTGAATATTTAATTGTGTAGTATTTATTTCCAACACTTGACTCTTGTTTATGAAAGTATTCATGTTTAAAGTGTGGATTAAATAACTTGTTGTGCTTATGTATTTGTTAGATGATTTTGTTAATTGAATCTTAGATTGAATATATTGAAATTATTGTTGTGGGTTGTTTATTTGATTTTGATCTTAATTATTTTATTGCTAGGCCGACAGTGAAATATTATCTACGAACCTTGAATTAAACTTGACAGAGGAAATTCTTGTTGCATATAAAATCAAATAGAACAAGATTTGAATCCCGGGCATCGGGTGGAGAATTTGCAATTAAGATAGACATATACTTAGTTGCCTTGTTTGGTTGAATCATAAGAGTGGTAAATGCATTCTTGTTGATTTAACTTGGATAGATTCATAAGAACTCGAAAGAAATCAATTATGAGTATGAAAAGAAGCATGATTACTAGCAATTTCATAACTACTTCAGTGTAATTCCCGAAGCAATCATACGTGTAGCCATTGATCATTTTACTTGCTTTCTAGTTTAGTTTATATTTTCGCATTTAAGTTTAAATACTTTTTCAATCACCATTCTTAGTGTTTGGCATTGCATAATTGGCAATAATTTTCTTATATACCTAATCGCCTACATATTGTTCTCTGTGGGATTCGACCCCGACTCTTAGTTGGGTAAATTATATTGTTGCGACCATATCTATTGGGTTTTTAGCAGTCGATTTGGACGTCACCAAAAAATGGCGCCGTTGCCGGGGAACGATTTGGCGTAATTTAGGTTGTTTGAAAAGTAAGCTAAAATGCTTTGATCCAAACTTGTGAATATTTGTGTAATTAATTTTTCTTGCTTATTTTCTTAATTTTGAAAAATGGCATCATATAACAACAATTGGTCAGATGGTAGTTGTTCATACTTTGATGATCCTTGTCCTTATTGTGGAGGACCACATTCGTGGCAAAATTGTTTAAATTCTCCCGGGGATGGATTGTGCACACAATTTCAAACTCATGAGTGGAGTATTTGTGATAAGTGTGGTAGCCAAAATGGTCATTGGGATTATTGTGCTTATTTGTCTTTCCCTTCCCCAAGCCCCTACTATGATCAATCTATTTGTTTTGATGAAAATTATAGGGCCAAGGAAGTAGATGATATGGAAAGTAAAGCTCTTATTATGGATATGATAAGGCAAACAGTTGTAACTGGCTTTCTCATTTACATATATACATTGATTTTTTTTTCATTGCTTTGTAAAGCATTTACTGCATTTTTGCCAGTTCACCATTTTCTACCATTCATTCTTGATTTTTCCTTTTTCAATTTCCCTTCACCCCACACTTTGACTTTTGCATATTCATTACAACACAAGTTCTTCTAGGAGGTAAAGTACAACAATATATGATATTGATTTTTGACCATTAAAGGGTTATCAAAGAACAGGCTTAAGGCTCAAATGGGTTAACTAGGATATTATGTACAAGTGAATTCACAGTTTATTGATTTATGGGGTTACACAAAGAAATGCCTCTATCTTCTCTATAACTAAACAACTTCTATTTCGCTTTTGCACATACACAGGGCAAGTTCTAGGTATCATGTAAAACATATAATGCATGTAAAAACTCACACACACTTAGCATGCAACTCATTTTGAATCAGGTTCATCTACGGAGTCCTATCAACGTTCAAGGAAGTTGTATTTTGCAATTTAAGGCATATTCTAGAATCCACAGTCAAGCTTAGATAATACATTCTCAGGTTCATTTTAGTTTTGCTAATGTTCATACTTGGGGTTACAAGTTAACATTTAGCCTCTAATCCTAAAAAAGAAAGATCTACCTAACCCAGTTCAATAAAAACCCTTGGAAAAGAACCGTGGTCAAAAGAAAAACCAAGGGGGAGGTGATAAACTACCTATAAATATAAAAGAAAAGAAAGAAAAATTCCTACATGGACTACTTCCCTCAAGAGTACTTGTCCAAATAGTCCGTCATCAGGAAGAGCCCTCTACTCATATTTTTGGATTTTTCAAGTTTTTAATTTTTTTGTGTTTTTATTCCGACTTAGACCCTTAAGAAACCCGTCGCTAAGTGTCCATCATCGGGTCAAGCCAGCTAATAAAATTTATAGCTAAATCTGCTATGTACAACATACAATACAAGATAAGTCTCCCACCCCACACTTAAGATCATGACATGTCCTCATGGCATAATAATCAATGTACAGCACAGAAGGGTGAGAAAACTTACCTGGGACCTACCCCGTGCCTAGCAACTTTATCACTTTCTTTTTCACCATATCCTTTATATTCGGGTTCAACCGTCTTTTGCGTTTCCTGGAGGGTTTGTGTCCCTCTTCCAAGAGAATCTTGTGCATGCAGTATGCGGGGCTGATCCCCTTTATATATGCCATGGTCCAACCAATGGCAGTTTTACATTCCTTGAGTACCTGTAATAGCTTTTGAGCCTGCACATCTAGCAATCCAGATGAGGTAATAATAGGTAAAGTGGAGTTAGGGCCTAGAAATTCTTACCTGAGATGGGTTGGTAGTGGCTTAAGTTCCAACTTTGGTGGCTCCTCAATAAATGGTTTTGCTGGAGGGGTCTCTCTCTTTTCTAAGTGCAGAGGTTCAAACTCCAACTCTTTATCCCAAAACACCTTGCCTTCCAGAGATAGCACCCACTCTGTCAGGCTTTCACCGTTTACCTCTTCTAAGTTCATCAGGCATGCCTAAAGTGGATATTGAGCTGTCAATTCTACATCAGCTGTCTCCACTATCACATCTACTGCATAAATGAGAGAGCAATTCCCGAACTCACTAAGGTGCCTCATAGATTTTTGTACAGTGAATATGATCTCCCCATCATTCAGCCTCATCTTGAGTTCCCCGGTCTCACAATCAATCAATGCTCTCCCTGTGGCTAGGAATGGTCTTCTTAAGATTACAGGAATCTCCTCATCCACCTTTCCGTCCAGAATAACAAAATCGGTGGGAAATACAAACTTCCCCACCTGGATGAGCACATCATCCAATATGTCGAATGGATGCTTAACCGTCCTGTCAGCAAGCGGTGATAACATAGAAGTAGGCCTGGCTCTCCCGATGCCCAGCCTCTTATAGATCACCAAGGGCATAAGATTTATGCTTGCCCCCAAATCATACAATGCCTTAGCAAATGCAAAGTTTCCTATAGTACATGGAACAGTGAAGCTACCGGGGTCAGATAGCTTCTCAGCTATGGGTCTAGAGAGTACTGCACTATATGTCTGTGTAAGATTTACGGTGGCCAAGTCTTGGAAATCAAATTTCCGCGACATCAAATCTTTCATCATCTTAGCATACCCAGGCATCTCTTTAAAAGCTTCAATTAAGGGAATGTTTACCTAGATTTGCTTTAGCATCTCGAAGAATCTCTTGTATTGCTCCTCTTTCTGGTGCTTGGCCAACCTTTGGGGAAATGGGGTTGGAGGCCTCTTCTTCCCAATCACTTGGGATTTTTCTTTCTCTATAACCTATTCCACAACCAGCTGCTCTACTGGTTCAGCTACTTTTTCATTACCTGCTGCACATCATTACTTTCAGCTACTGGCTGGAGTATAACTTTTGTCAACCCGGTGGACTCATCCAGTTCAATGGGTACTGGAGTGAGTGTCTCAGCCTGCAAATTGCCTCTATCTCTTTCCTACTCAGCATCAAGATCTCTACCACTTCTCATATAAACTCCCATCAGCTGCTTTGGGATTTGATCCTTTGGGTTTGTTTGTGTGTCTGCAGGCAATGTCACTTGAGGACAATTGTTAACTGACATAGCAATCTGGCCCAACTACACCTCAATATTCTTGATAGCTGCATCATGTGCATCTATCCTCTCATTGGTTTTGGCATGTGACCCAATTACATTGATAAGTTGGTAAAATACCAACTTATCTTGCCTTTAAATGTCTACATTTGCTATGTTTGATGTGATAAAATCATGTATTTAATGTTATTTACTTCTATTCTACAGGATTGAATGTGATTTAGAAGTAATGGTGAAGAAACCAAGTGAAAACAAGGCAAAAGAAGCCAAAAAGAGAAGAAAATATGGGCAGTGTATTCATGCCTCGCAAATGCGAAATTTCCATGGTAAATGCGAAGTCAAGCTTAAAGAGGACACCTTCGCAATTGCGAAGAATTGTTCGCAATTGTGAACTTAGCAGTAATTGGAATTCTTCGCAATTGCGAAGAATAGTTCGCAAATGCGAACTGTGCAATAAATGGGGAAGCTTCGCAAATGCGAGAATATGTTCGCAATTGTGAACACTGTGTAATTAAGGGCAACTTCGCAAATGCGAAGTTTTGTTGGGAATTGCGAACATAGGCTTATCTGGGCATATTTGGAAATTGCGAACTTTTGTTCGCAATTGCGAAGTACGTGCTTCAGTCGTGGGCTATTATGGAATTTCGCACCTTTTGATCCCCAAATCATTTAATACCCGAAGAGGCTCATTTGTAAAGGGATCTTTGGCTTATTTTCAGTAGAGAGAACATTTTTGGAAGCTAGTGTTTTGCATACACACTTGGGTCTTGAAGATTGAAGCTTTTGGTTAAGAATTCCTTATCCATTTATGTTTATTTCTTCATTTCCTTGCTTTGTATTGAATATTTAAGTGTGTAGTATTTATTTCCAACACTTGAATCTTGTTTCTGAAAGTATTCATGTTTAAAGTGTGGATTAAATAACTTGTTGTGCTTATGTATTTGTTAGATGATTTTGTTAATTGAATCTTAGATTGAATATATTGAAATTATTGTTGTGGGTTGTTTATTTGATTTTGATCTAAATTATTTTACTGCTAGGCCAACAGTGAAATATTATCTACGAACCTTGAATTAAACTTGACAGAGGAAATTCTTGGTTACATATAAAATCAAATAAAACAAGATTTGAATCCCGGACATCGGGTGGAGAATTTGCAATTAAGATAGACATATACTTAGTTGCCTTGTTTGGTTGAATCAGAAGAGTGGTAAATGCATTCTTGTTAATATTAATACCATAGACATATAGGGTTGATTTAACTTGGATAGATTCATAAGAACTCGAAAGATTCTTATGAATATTATTAACCTTATAATCAACAATCCGAATAGTTCAATAAATCAATTATGAGTATGAAAAGAAGCATGATTACTAGCAATTTCATAACTACTTCAGTGTAATTCCCGAAGCAATCATACGTGTAGCCATTGATCATTTTACTTGCTTTCTAGTTTAGTTTATATTTTCGCATTTAAGTTTAAATACTTTTTCAATCACCATTCTTAGTGTTTGGCGTTGCATAATTGGCAATAATTTTCTTATATACCTAATCGCCTACATATTGTTCTCTATGGGTTTCGACCCCGACTCTTAGTTGGGTAAATTATATTGCTGCGACCGTATCTATTGCTTTTTAGCAGTTGATTTGGACGTCACCAAAAAATGGCGTCGTTGCCGGGGAACAATTTGGCGTAATTTAGGTTGTTTGAAAAATAAGCTAAAATGCTTTGATCCAAACTTGTGAATATTTGTGTAATTAATTTTTCTTGCTTATTTTCTTAATTTTGAAAAATGGCATCATATAACAACAATTGGTCAGATGGTAGTTGTTGATACTTTGATGATCCTTGTCCTTATTGTGGAGGACCACATTCGTGGCAAAATTGTTTAAATTCTCCCGGGGATGGATTGTGCACACAATTTCAAACTCATGAGTGGAGTATTTGTGATAAGTGTGGTAGCCAAAATGGTCATTGGGATTATTGTGCTTATTTGTCTTTCCCTTCCCCAAGCCCCTACTATGATGAATCTACTTGTTTTGATGAGAATTATAGGGCCAATGAAGTAGATGATATGGAAAGTAAAGCTCTTATTATGGATATGATAAGGCAAACAGTTGAGCAACAAGATGAAATTCGACAGGCTATACAAAGAATTAGTGTAACAATCATGATAATGAAAGCCAAAGCGGAGGAGGTGACTAAAGAGAGTGAGTTCTCATCAGAAGATAATTTGGAAGAAGCAGAAATAGTGAGCCTATCTTGGCTAGAGGAACAAGCTCAATTGATAAAATTTCATGACTTTTTACGTGATGGTCTTTCAAATATGATAGAGCAACTAATAGAAGCAAAAACTGAGCTCCAGCAAGAGATAAACCAATTTGTCTCAGATATCCATGACTTGTATGCTCAAATGAATAAAAAGGTTGAGGCGTTTGATGCCTTACAACCAATTTATGTGGATACTAGCCAGCTTGTGGAGCAGAAAGAGGAATTTCGGCTATTTGACCAAAATATTGTTAACGATGCTGACAAAAATATGGAATTAGAGTCAATCGGTGTAAATGTAAATGTGGTTGAGATTGACTCTAGTTCGGGGGAAAATGAGGATGTCAAGGTCAAAGTGCAATTGCAAAGTGAAGGTTTGAAATCACATTCCTGGCATTTTTCAACGTTGGAATTATGTGGTGATACGGGAGTTGAACTACACGAGTCAATGGATGATTGCGAGGAAGAAAAATTCATGCCTTACATTTTACAATTTGAAGAGACAAGAAATCAAAATGACATTCCTTACTTGGCCAAGAAGTGCAAAATGAAGACTTTAAGCATTGGCTCAACCATCAAATTACCACCCCCCGTCGCTCGTGGTCACAATCTTGATTCCAATCTAGGTGCCCAATTTATATCATCCAAGTGGCGAGAAAAGTGGTAATGTTGTTTGTGTCGTGCCACGACATTAAATGCGGCGCTTGGTGGGAGGCAACCCATCGTTTTCAAAATTTTTAGTCGTTTTTCAAAAAAATTCATCATTTTTGAAATTTTCTTTTTTGTAATATCTTAGAATAATATTTTTAACTAATATGCCAAGTTTCAGATTTTTTGGAGTTGATTTGAGTAGGTCGAGGTATCCGGACAGTCACAAACCAGTAGCTGTTTGGAAAATACAGAGCAGAGTTCGCATTTGCGAACATATGCTCGCATTTGCGACAAAAGGCAAAATAACTTCCTTCGCAATTGCGAAGGAAAAGTCGCAATTGCGACATATGCAGTGTAAAAGTCGACTGGGGCTCATTTTGGTTTTAAAAAACAATTTCATAAAACACTCCAAAGGTTTCTCTCTCTCTGACTACTGAAAATCCATCAAATTTCATTCCCCTTTGAAGAGAATCAGGTATGAAAGTGTAATCTTTACGCTTACTTCTTCTTCATGTTCAATTTCTTGTGGCTTTTGTTGGTATTATGGAACCCTAAAAATCAAAATAGCTAAAAATTGTTCTTAACCCCAATTTGTAAAAAAAAAATTGAAATTCATTTTGATTTCTGGGTGAGGTTTGGTTGAGAGTGAATGTGTTCATTCATGGCAAAGTTTGGGGAAGTCTGAGTACCCAATTATTCGTGTAACATTATGCGCTTTTAATGTGTTATATGTAAAACACGAATGAAGTTCGTGGCCAAAACCATCGAAATTCTCGATTTGTAGTTGTATATGAAGTAAAATACATGAGATATGATGTTGTTTATGGTTGGGTTCAGTTATAACGGTTTGAATTGCAAACAATTTCTGCCGAAAAAAAATTGTTCTGTGAAACAAACACAGAATGTTGACGATACTTCGCATTTGCGAAGTAAAATTCGCAATTGCGAAAGCTGGGGATTGCAGATGACTTCGCATTTGCGAAGAAATTTTGCAATTGCGAAAACTGAGGTTGTGTATAACTTCGCATTTGCGAAGAAATGTCGCAATTGCGAAAAATGCCAGTCCTGTTTTGTTCGCATTTGCGACAAAACTTCCACAATTCCCAGCCCTGCTTCCTTCGCATTTGCGAAGAAAGTATGGGAATTGCAACATCTGCAGCTAGCACTTCAAAATTTTAAAATTCTGGAACTTTTTCTAAGGCTGAGTTTTGACTGTCCGATCATTATTTTGGCATGTTTGCTTCATTTTGCACCATTCTTCATCGCCATGGCATGTTTTCACTTTTGGCACTTGTGACAGGTACTATAATTGAACAATGAGTGAAAATCTCGAAGGATCCTCAAGTGACAACCCGTTGGATGAGGAGCAGGCATTTGATCAACATCGGTTTCTATCAGTAGAATGCCAAGAAAGATACTATGCTAAGCTGATTTCAAAGAAGTTACTCCCGGAGAGTGGCATAGAGATGGAAAATGTCCAGGAACGCCTTCCAGAATTTCATCAAAGGCTGGTAGCAATGGGATGGACTTGTTTTGCCCCCGAACCTTGCCGAGCAAATGAACAATGGGTGAGGAATTTTACGCAAATCTCCCGGCTATCAGGTTGAAGAAGACACAGATGAGAATTCGAGGCAAGGTAGTACGATTCGGAGCTGAAGATGTCAATGCTTTCTATCACTTGCAAAACCATGACATGGGTCCATTCAGAGATAAAGATTGTGCTTCAGGGGAATGGATAATGTCAAAACTCTGTCCGGGTGCAGATGTTCCATGGGCCACTGAAAAAAGAGGGATCACCTCAAAAGAATTCACCGCGGAGGCGAAGATATGGCTGGCCATTATATGCAATCGCATCTCACCGGTGTCAAACATTTGGAACATCCCTGTTACTCGAGCTCAAATGATAGCTTGCATTCTCGATGACATCCAGCTCAATGTGGGCGAGATCTTTATCAATGAACTGAGAGAGAGTACCGGCTTCAAAACAGCCCTTCGTTGATATTTCCATCACTTATCACTGAGTTATGTCAGCTTGCTGGGGTGGAGGAAGTTCCTGGGGACAACTGGGTAGATCCGGGGAAGCCAATACATCCATTGAAGAAAAGGGGAGATGGAGGAGCAGTGAAGCAGAAGAAAAGGAAATTAGTTTCATCCTATCAGAGTAGTATGCCATCTTCATCAGCTGGAGGACCATTTGTTGTGATTAGCGAAGAAATGAGAGTTATTCGTGAGCTTGTTTCTGGCCTTCCTCGGGGACCTGGGGAGACATCTGAGGGATCTGTTAATATTTCCAAGAAAGAATTCCAGAAATACATTGACGATCAAAGGAAACAGGGAGATCACCTCAAGGCTTTGGAAAAAGCATACACGGAGTTGGCAAAGAAGCATGGTGAGCTGAGTACTTCTCATACCAAATTGGAAGAGTCACACACTAAAATGGTGAAGCGGGAGAAGAAGAGGGATAAATTCTTTACTCGCATGTGGAAAGGTGTGAAGGGCATATGGAAAGTCCTTAAGCCTCGGGACCTTCCACCATCGAGCAGAGCTGTGGATCCTGATGATATTCCGGCAGAGTGGCCCGAAGAAGAAGAAGAGGATGATGAGTCCGAGACAGAGAGTGAGGAGAGCAGTTGATGCATAATACAGGGAGCACTTTCCACCATCTTTTACTATATCATGTTTAGTTGCATTGGGGGCAATGCAATATCTATTGTTGGGGGTTGCTTCTTGTAGAACTGCTATAGTTATTTTTTTATGGATATTTGGCAGATTAGTACTATTTTTTTTTTAAAAATTCTATCATGTGTGATATTAGTATAATGAAAGTATTGTGTTTAATACGTGGTTTTCATTAGCTTTTTCATGTTTTTATTGTTTATTTTATTTATTGTTATATTTGATATTAGTGGCGATATCCTTGGTTTTCTTTATACCACGGTTCTTTTTCCAAGGATGCAATAATTTTTTTTTCTTTTCTTGAACTGGGTAATTATAGAAATAAAATGTGTTAAGGTGTGACTTGCTTGGTACCAACATATTTTAAACCTTGGCATATGAATATTTGGTTGGTGAAAAAGATAACAATTGAAGTAAGAACATGTCATGACCTTTTAGATTCAATTTTTAGCTCTTTAATTCACTAAATAGCTTCTTGTATGCTATATAACCTTCTTAAGTCATTTGTGTTAATTGGGTTGTGGATTTGTATTCCATTTGAGCTTTCATGTGCCCGGTGTGGTGAGATCTATTTGTAGGTTCTTTTGTAGTACTTGTGGTCTAGAACTTGCCCGGAATGTGTTTTGAGGCGAAATTATAGACTAACTTCATTTAAAGAATGATATTAGGCTTTCCTTGGATCGCTAGTATATTTTATATTTCCTACCCTTAAATATTTTCCCTAGTCAACCAATTTTGAGCCTTTAACGTTATTCTTTGGCAACCATGTTACATGCTTAAACCATTTGTTCCTAAATGATATATCTTTTGGCACCCTACTTCCCTAAAGTACCTTGAAAGTGTTTATGTGGGCTAAAAGCCTAAGTTTGGGGGTGAAAGTTGGGAAAGTTGTGATATGGAATTGATTTGAGAAGGTGAAAGGTATGTAAAAGAATTGGTGAATTGGATTGTGAAAAGAAAAATGTATATATATGTATATATTCATATATATATATATATATGTTGATAAAAGTTGTAAATAAAGGACTATATATATATATATATATATATATGTTGATAAAAGTTGTAAATAAAGGACTAGATGTGGATTGAAAAGTGAAACAAGGGTGGAAAATATCTTTGAAGGAAGTGGCTTTATTTTTGATATTGTAGTGCTTTGGGAGGTTCTAAGTCACTTTAATGGTGATTTTGTCTTACCTTAACCAAATACCTAAACTACAACCTTTTAAGTCCTAATTGATTTTGAATCAAGTTGTCTACATTAGTGGAGGAATACATAAAGGGCAAGCCTATGGTACTACTTGTATGCATTTGAACATCTTTTTGAGAGTGAGTTAATTCTTTCCATTTGATATCCCAAGTTTGATTTAAATTGAGATTTATGAGTGTGGGATCCTCTCTTGAAGGTAAGGGCACATGAAAATTTAGTTGTGAATCTAATCTCATTTTCAATTGATAAGAATGACCAAAGAAAGTTGATTGTGATAAAGAGGAAAATTTTGAAGCTTTAGTGTCATGACTTAGTTGTTATTTTGATTTGCATTAGTGTTTGAGCACTTGAAATATAATGAAGTTTATGTGAAGTGCTCAATAATTTATATGCTTTGGATTAATTGTTGGTACCAATCGAAGTCATGTTTTTGTAATTAAAGTAGACTTTCTTTTTAATTGGCTTGGTGTGTTGAGGATATGAGGTTGATTTAGTCACTTGTGAGGAGATTTTATCGTTTCCATTGCTTGAGGACAAGCAATAGTTCAAGTTTGGGGGTGTGATAAGTTGGTAAAATACCAACTTATCTTGCCTTTAAATGTCTACATTTGCTATGTTTGAAGTGATAAAATCATGTATTTAATGTTATTTACTTCTATTCTACAGGATTGAATGTGATTTAGAAGTAATGGTGAAGAAACCAAGTGAAAACAAGGCAAAAGAAGCCAAAAAGAGAAAAAATCTGGGCAGTGTATTCATGCCTCGCAATTGCGAAATTTTCATGGTAAATGCGAAGACAAGCTTAAAGAGGACACCTTCGCAATTGCGAAGAATTGTTCTCAATTGCGAACTTAGCAGTAATTGGAATTCTTCGCAATTGCGAAGAATAGTTCGCAAATGCGAACTGTGCAGTAAATGGGGAAGCTTCGCAAATGCGAGAATATGTTCGCAATTGCGAACACTGTGTAATAAAGGGCAACTTCGCAAATGCGAAGTTTTGTTGGGAATTGCAAACATAGGCTGATCTGGGCATATTTGGTAATTGCGAACTTTTGTTCGCAATTGCAAAGTACGTGCTTCAGTCATGGGCTATTATGGAATTTCGCACCTTTTGATCCCCAAATCATTTAATACCCGAAGAGGCTCATTTGTAAAGGGATCTTTGGCTTATTTTCAGTAGAGAGAACATTTTTGGAAGCTAGGGTTTTGCATACACACTTGGGTCTTGAAGATTGAAGCTTTTGGTTAAGAATTCCTTATCCATTTACGTTTATTTCTTCATTTCCTTGCTTTGTATTGAATATTTAAGTGTGTAGTATTTATTTCCAACACTTGAATCTTGTTTATGAAAGTATTCATGTTTAAAGTGTGGATTAAATAACTTGTTGTGCTTATGTATTTGTTAGATGATTTTGTTAATTGAATCTTAGATTGAATATATTGAAATTATTGTTGTGGGTTGTTTATTTGATTTTGATCTTAATTATTTTACTGCTAGGCCAACAGTGAAATATTATCTACGAACCTTGAATTAAACTTGACAGAGGAAATTCTTGGTTGCATATAAAATCAAATAGAACAAGATTTGAATCCGGGCATCGGGTGGAGAATTTGCAATTAAGATAGACATATACTTAGTTGCCTTGTTTGGTTGAATCATAAGAGTGGTAAATGCATTCTTGTTAATATTAATACCATAGACATATAGTTATTGATTTAACTTGGATAGATTCATAAGAACTCGAATGATTCTTATGAATATTATTAACCTTATAATCAACAATCCGAATAGTTCAATAAATCAATTATGATTATGAAAAGAAGCATGATTACTAGCAATTTCATAACTACTTCAGTTCCCGAAGCAATCATACGTGTAGCCAGTGATCATTTTACTTGCTTTCTAGTTTAGTTTATATTTTCGCATTTAAGTTTAAATACTTTTTCAATCACCATTCTTAGTGTTTTGCGTTGCATAATTGGCAATAATTTTCTTATATACATAATCGCCTACATATTGTTCTCTGTGAAATTCGACCCCGACTCTTAGTTGGGTAAATTATATTGATGCGACCGTATCTATTGCTTTTTAGCAGTCGATTTGGACGTCACCAAAAAATGGCGCCGTTGTCGGGGAACAATTTGGCGTAATTTAGGTTGTTTGAAAAGTAAGCTAAAATGCTTTGATCCAAACTTGTGAATATTTGTGTAATTAATTTTTCTTGCTTATTTTCTTAATTTTGAAAAATGGCATCATATAACAACAATTGGTCAGATGGTAGTTGTTCATACTTTGATGATCCTTGTCCTTATTGTGGAGGACCACATTCGTGGCAAAATTGTTTAAATTCTCCCGGGGATGGATTGTACACACAATTTCAAACTCATGAATGGAGTATTTGTGATAAGTGTGGTAGCCAAAATGGTCATTGGGATTATTGTGCTTATTTGTCTTTCCCTTTCCCAAGCCCCTACTATGATGAATCTACTTGTTTTGATGAAAATTATAGGGCCAAGGAAGTAGATGATATGGAAAGTAAAGCTCTTATTATGGATATGATAAGGCAAACAGTTGTAACTGGCTTTCTCACTTACATATATACATTGATTTTGTTTTTCATTGCTTTGTAAAGCATTTACTGTATTTTTGCCAGTTCACCATTTTCTACCATTCATTCTTGATTTTCCCTTTTCAATTTCCCTTCACCCCACACTTTGACTTTTGCATATTCATTACAACACAAGTTCTTCTAGGAGGTAAAGTACAACAATATATGATATAGATTTTTGACCATTAAAGGGTTATCAAAGAACAGGCTTAAGGCTCCAATGGGTTAACTAGGATATTATGTACAGGTGAATTCACAGTTTATTGATTTATGGGGTTACACAAAGAAATGCCTCTATCATCTCTATAACTAAACAACTTCTATTTCGCTTTTGCACATACACAGGGCAAGTTCTAGGTATCATGTAAAACATATAATGCAGGTAAAAACTCACACACACTTAGCATGCAACTCATTTTGAATCAGGTTCATCTACAGAGTCCTATCAATGTTCAAGCAAGTTGTATTGTGCAATTTAAGGCATATCCTAGAATCTACAATCAAGCTTAGATAATACATTCTCAGGTTTATTTTAATTTTGCTAATGTGCATACTTGGGGTTACATGCTAACCTTTGCCCTCTAATCCTAAAAAAGAAAGATCTACCTAACCCGGTTCAATAAAAACCCTTGGAAAAACCGTGGTCAAAAGAAAAACCAAAGGGGAGGTGATAAACTACCTATAAATATAAAAGAAAAGAAAGAAAAATTCCTACATGGACTACTTCCCTCAAGAGTACTTGTCCAAATAGTCCGTTATCAGGAAGAGCCCTCTACTCATATTTTTGGATTTTTCAAGTTTTTAATTTTTTTGTGTTTTTATTCCGACTTAGACCCTTAAGAAACCTGTCGCTAAGTGTCCATCATCGGGCCAAGCCAGCTAATATAATTTATAGCTAAATCTGTTATGTACAACATACAATACAAGATAAGTCTCCCACCCCACTTAAGATCATGACATGTCCTCATGGCATAATAATCAATGTACAACACAGAAGGGTGAGAAAACTTACCTGGGACCTACCCCGTGTCTAGCAACTTTATCACTTTCTTTTTCACCATATCCTTCATATTCGGGTTCAACCGCATTTTGCGTTTCCTGGAGGGTTTGTGTCCCTCTTCCAGGAGAATCTTGTGCAAGCAGTATGCGGGGCTGATCCCCTTTATGTATGCCATGGTCCAACCAATGGCAGTTTTACATTCCTTGAGTACCTGTAATAGCTTTTGAGCCTGCACATCTAGCAATCCAGATGAGATAATAACAGGTAAAGTGGAGTTAGGGCCTAGAAATTCTTACCTGAGATGGGTTGGTAGTGGCTTAAGTTCCAACTTTGGTGGCTCCTCAATAAATGGTTTTGCTGGAGGGGTCTCTCTCTTTTCTAAGTGCAGAGGTTCAAACTCCAACTCTTTATCCAAAAACACCTTGCCTTCCAGAGATAGCACCCACTCTGTCAGGCTTTCACCGTTTACCTCTACTAAGTTCATCAGGCATGCCTGAAGTGGATCTTCAGCTATCAATTCTACATCAGCTGTCTCCACTATCACATCTACTGCATAAATGAGAGAGCAATTCCCGAACTCACTAAGGTGCCTCATAGATTTTTGTACATTGAATATGATCTCCCCATCATTCAGCCTCATCTTGAGTTCCCCGATCTCACAATCAATCAATGCTCTCCCTGTGGCTAGGAATGGTCTTCTTAATATTACAGGAATCTCCTCATCCACCTTGCCGTCCAGAATAACAAAATCGGTGGGAAATACAAACTTCCCCACCTGGATGAGCACATCATCCAATATATCAAATGGATGCTTAACCGTCCTGTCAGCAAGCGGTGATAACATAGAAATAGGCCTGGCTCTCCCGATGCCCAGCCTCTTATAGATCACCAAGGGCATAAGATTTATGCTTGCCCCCAAATCATACAATGCCTTAGCAAATGCAAAGTTTCCAATAGTACATGGAACAGTGAAGCTACCTGGGTCAGATAGCTTCTCAGCTATGGGTCTAGAGAGTAATGCACTAGATGTCTGTGTAAGATTTACAGTGGCCATGTCTTGGAAATCAAATTTCCGCGACATCAAATCTTTCATCATCTTAGCATACCCAGGCATCTCTTTCAAAGCTTCAATTAAGGGAATGTTTACCTGGATTTGCTTGAGCATCTTGAAGAATCTCTTGTATTGCTCCTCTTTCTGGTGCTTGGCCAACCTTTGGGGAAATGGGGCTGAAAGCCTCTTCTTCCCAATCACTTGGGATTTTTCTTTCTCTATAACCTGTTCCACAATCGGCTGCTCTACTGGTTCAGCTACTTTTTCATTACCTGCTGCACATCATTACTTTCAGCTACTGGCTGGACTGTAACTTTTGTCAACCCGGTGGACTAATCTAGTTCAATGGGTACTGGAGTGAGTGTTTCAGCCTGCAAATTGCCTCTATCTCTTTCCTGCTCAGCATCAAGATCTCTACCATTTCTCATATTAACTCCCATCAGCTGCTTTGGGATTTGATCCTTTGGGTTTGTTTGTGTGTCTGCACGCAATGTCACTTGAGGACAATTGTTAACTGACATAGCAATCAGGCCCTACTACACCTCAATATTCTTGATAGCTGCATCATGTGCATCTATCCTCTCATTGGTTTTGGCATGTGACCCAATTACCTTGATAAGTTGGTAAAATACCAACTTATCTTGCCTTTAAATGTCTACATTTTCTATGTTTGAAGTGATAAAATCATGTATTTAATGTTATTACTTCTATTCTACAAGATTGAATGTGATTTAGAAGTAAGGGTAAAGAAACCAAGTGAAAACAAGGCAAAAGAAGCCAAAAGGAGAAGACAATCTGGGCAGTGTATTCATGCCTCGCAAATGCGAAATTTTCATGGTAAATGTGAAGACAAGCTTAAAGAGGACACCTTCGCAATTGCGAATAATTGTTCACAATTGCAAACTTAGCAGTAATTGGAATTCTTCGCAATTGCGAAGAATAGTTCGCAAATGCGAACTGTGCAGTAAATGGGGAAGCTTCGCAAATGCGAGAATATGTTCGCAATTGCGAACACTGTGTAATTAAGGGAAACTTCGCAAATGCGAAGTTTTGTTGGGAATTGCGAGCATAGGCTTATCTGGGCATATTTGGCAATTGCAAACTTTTGTTCGCAATTGCGAAGTACGTGCTTCAGTCATGGGCTATTATGGAATTTCGCACCTTTTGATCCCCAAATCATTTAACACCCGAAGAGGCTTATTTGTAAAGGGATCTTTGGCTTATTTTCAGTAGAGAGAACATTTTTGGAAGCTAGGGTTTTGCATACACACTTGGGTCTTGAAGATTGAAGCTTTTGGTTAAGAATTCCTTATCCATTTATGTTTATTTCTTCATTTCCTTGCTTTGTATTGAATATTTAAGTGTGTAGTATTTATTTCCAACACTTGAATCTTGTTTATGAAAGTATTCATGTTTAAAGTGTGGATTAAATAACTTGTTGTGCTTATGTATTTGTTAGATGATTTTGTTAATTGAATCTTAGATTGAATATATTGAAATTATTGTTGTGGGTTGTTTATTTGATTTTGATCGAAATTATTTTACTGCTAGGCCAACAGTGAAATATTATCTATGAACCTTGAATTAAACTTGATAGAGGAAATTCTTGGTTGCATATAAAATCAAATAGAACAAGATTTGAATCCCGGGCATCGGGTGGAGAATTTGCAATTAAGATAGACATATACTTAGTTTCCTTGTTTGGTTGAATCATAAGAGTGGTAAATGCATTCTTGTTAATATTAATACCATAGACATATAGGTATTGATTTAACTTGGATAGATTCATAAGAACTCTAAAGATTCTTATGAATATTATTAACCTTATAATCAACAATCTGAATAGTTCAATAAATCAATTATGTGTATGAAAAGAAGCATGATTACTAGAAATTTCATAACTACTTCAGTGTAATTCCCGAAGTAATCATACGTGTAGCCATTGATCATTTTACTTGCTTTCTAGTTTAGTTTATATTTTTGCATTTAAGTTTAAATACTTTTTCAATCACCATTCTTAGTGTTTGGCGTTGCATAATTGGAAATAATTTTCTTATATACCTAATCGCCTACATATTGTTCTCTATGGGATTCGACCCCGAATCTTAGTTGGGTAAATTATATTGTAGCGACCGTATCTATTGCTTTTTAGCAGTCGATTTGGACGTCACCATACCTGCTGCATCATAGCTTCCAACCTTGCGAACTCGTCGTCATGTCTACTCCCATGTTGTGGTGGAGGTGGATGATACCCCTGCTGCTGATTGTTGAAATTTTAAGGTCTAGGATATGGAGCCATGTTGTTTGGTGGCCTCATACCTGCTGCATTATATTGTGGTTGTGGAGGCCTGTACTACTGTGGAGCCTGCTGACCCCAACTCTGGTTACCTGTCGCTGCCCTCCACAATTAGCCACACAGTTCATGTCTTCATGATGGTGATGATGTTCTTGGTCTGCAGCACATGGATTACCTATGGGTTGGCTAATGCAAGATGTGAATAAACCACCATTAGTAGTATCTACAATGTGAACCTGATGCTTGACCCCACATTCTTCCACCTTCTTCGTCAGGATGCTCATTTGTGTCAATAAAGTTGCCATGTTCACCTCCATAGTGTTGGAAGGATTCAGAGGTACATGGTGTACCAGTGGAGTGATAGGAGCATTCCTGGTCGTCCCGGAGTTTTGAGCCATCTTGTCAAGCAAATTCCGGCCTTCTCTCCACGTCTTACTCAGAAAAGCCCCACCTGCTGAGGCATCTACTATATTCTTCATACTTTCTGAGAGCCTCATGTAGAACCTTTGACCCAACATCTATTCGGGAACCCCATGGTGAGGACATATAACTAGCAGACCTTTGAATCTGCCCCAAGTTTCATGCAATGTCTCTATTAGTTTCTGCTTGAAGCTCACAATCTTATCAATTTGCTGAGCTGTCTTGTTAGGTGGATGAAACTTGTTGTGGAATTGCTTGACTAACTCATCCCATATTGCTATAGAGTTTATGTGAGTGAGTTTAGCCATACCTGTGTAGCCCATGTAACTGAGAATGGAAATAGCAATAGTCTGATGGCTTATGGTGTCACGTTTGGCTGTCTATGTGTCTTGCATATAGAAAGAAAGTTCTTCAGGTGCTACTGTGGATCTTCTACCTGAGTCCCAGAGAATAATACCTTATTTCGTAACAAGTGTTGGATGTTATTAGTAATCTGGAATGACTCATCTTGAATCGCTGGAACAATAATGGCAGCTGCCAAATTATCAGCAGTTAGTTGTGCCCAGTCGAACAAAGCACCTTCATGCGCCTCCTTCGCCTCCTGTATGTTCAACCCAGCTTGCTGGTTTGGGTTTTTCACGTCTCCCATATCAAAATCGAGTTTAAGTGGTTGCTGAGATTGCTGAAGTTGTCTGATTGCCCTGTTACGTGCCCGAAAAGTTTGCTCTGGGTCTGAGAGTCCTTCAATTAGTTCTCCAGTCCTTGCAGATTTCCTAGGCATGCACCTGAGCACCCACTTCAACGACCGTCAAAATTTTCAATGTAAAGTCTGTAAAAAGAATCTGACTATACAAGAATCTTGTAGTTTTGTCAATGGCAATTGATAATTTCGTTAATTCCCTGGCAACGGGGCCAAAATTGATTCATGCCCAAAAAACGGACGCAGTCAATATAATCTAGTCTATTAAGTCCAGAGTCGATCCCACAGAGAATTAACTTATCAATTGCAACTTCAAAACCCCAACAATACTCCTGAATCAGCTTCCCAAACTTTTGAATATAATTGTAGATGATTTCTACTAACTAACTTTTGCAAGAAACTAAAGACTTGAAGGAAATAATTGAAAGTGATGTAAAGAGTAAAGAGAAATACTAAGGTATTGATTTCCCCTATTGATGGAATCCCTTCTGTTTATGATCATAAAATTGTCAATATTATTTTATCAATCATGAATGCTATTTTTACCGTAATTCTCTCCCGAGCAACTACAATAATTTACTATTGCACTCTTTCGAGCTACCCTAGCTAGCTTTAATTTGAAAAGTTCACTTTAGATTGCACCCAATGTTTCGTTATTCCTAACCCCACCTTTACGCCTACAATTATAGATTCCTCTAATAATCTAGGTGTGGTGTTGTTCAACAATTACCTAAATATGCATTGTTTTCCAAGTTATGCACACTAAAAGGCACAGCTAATTGAGGATTCTATCAATTAACTACAACAAGAACGAAGTTGAACAAATAGAAATCTAGCTAACAATTTGTAATCACATAACCCAGAAGTTCATCACTCAATAGGTTCCATCAAAACCTTAGATAAAGATTTAGCTACTCATAATCAAAGAAACAATATAGATAATTGAATTCATATTCAAAGATTCAATGTAAAAGAAAGAAAGATGTTGATAGAGTTCTCTCTTACTAGTTTGCTTGCAAAAGTAGTCAATAATACAATACTTGTCTCCTTTGGGCGAATCCTAACATTATATATAGGGTTTAGGTTACATAATTTGCATTTTGACACTTTAATACCATAAAATACCGGCTTCCACCGCGGTTTGACCGCGGTCGTGGTGCAACCACGGTGGATCAAGTCCTCTGAAACTTCAAAACTTCCGCAAGCCTCTTCTGTCGCGGTTTTACCGCAGTCACGGTGAAACTGAGGTATTTCACCCTTTTCCCTTTGGAATTTTGAAAAACAAAAACTCTAAAGTTATAGCCCTTTGAGTTAGCTTTCCAACCATATATTATGGAGCCAAAACGGTGTTCTGAGCAAAACGTTATGTCCAATTTACTAGACAGTGCGCAATATGCCTCATCGAGTCTTCGTTTGTACTAAACTATCAAATTTGACCCCCGAACACGATCCCGGCTTAATTCCTTGAAATTTTACTCAGACTTTAAAGCTTCAAATCACTAAAATTCATTCCATAACATCTATATAGCTCGAAATCACACATTTCCGGCTATTTTCAACATAATTTCTTGACTTGTACCACACTTGGCCTTTTTCACCTTCTTTTGACTCCAAAACCACTCTTTTAGTCTTCATTAGCTCATTTGTACCTATAACACACTAAAAACACTAATAAGAGCATTTTTTCATCATAAACAATATCAAAACAACAATAAAATGTGATTATTTAGGGCATAAATATAGTCAAATTCACTTATTATCATTTTGGCATATTAATTTGATTGAAATTCTGGAATTTTTCTGTTTAAAAAATAGCAGTGAACATTTGTAATTTGGACCCCCGTTGTGCTTCTGCAATTGGTTAGTGTGGACTTGGGCCAAGTGCAGGCCCAATTTGAGGTATTTTGTTTAAGGTAAGTGAATGGTCCTTTGAAGACCATTGTTCATAAACCATAATTGTTCCATCAAATTAACATAAATCTGGGCCAAAGGGTTAGGGCCCCAAAAATATTCTGAACCATTTTTAAATTATATAGGAATGTGGGTAATTAACTTATAAATATAAAATTTGGGCCTCGAATTAGGTAGCGGGTTCAAGCTAAAAGTGTGTTTCCCTTTTGTTTGGATTCGGACTTGAATTCGTAGTTCGAATTTACATTTGCAAGTTAATTAGCTTTTAGAGACAAACAACACGTAGAATATTTTAGTGCATTTCGAATTGGCCTTTAAATAAAAGGGAGGCGAGCCTCGCCAAATCAAATGAATAATTGCGGGGCCCTCATCAATTACTTAATAAAATACCTAGAAACTCAGGATGGGCCGATTAGCGAATTTCACGGCCTTCCCAAAAGATAACAACACGTTAGACACTATAGGCGCGTCTTTAACAATTTTACCTTCCTAATTCGGGTGTGTATTTCATACAACCCAAATCCAAATCCGAAAACTTCAAATAAAGATGTGTCGATGATTCGGGTTCATTTCATGTGACATGATCCGAAAACATATTTTTCGGTAACGTTCACTTTCATAAAAAATAATTTAAAAGCGGTAAAATAATTATAAAATAGAACTATAGGTTGGAGCATGTAAAATTAGATTTTTAGCCATTTATAGTAATTTGAGCGACCGTGCTAGAACCACGGGATCCGGGGTTGCCTAACACCTTCCCTCGGGTTAACAGAATTCCTTACACATAATTTCTGGTTCGCAGACTCCAATTGGAAAGTTGAATAATTTTCCTCGATTTGGGATTTAAACTGGTGACTCGGGACACCAATAGCCAATCCTTTCCCGAGTGGCGACTCTAAAATAAATAAATAATCTCAAGTCAAATAATGTCACTTAAATTGGAAAAACTCCCCTTTTATACATTTTATCCGTCGGGGTAAAGAGTATGTGTAAAAAAGGAGGTGTGACAGCTCTGGCGACTCTGCTGGGGAAACGAACCCAGAATTCCGGTTTAGGGTTCAAAGAATTTGAGCTTAGTTTAATTATTATATTTGGCTTTTATCTGATTCTTCTACATGGTTATATGATATATGTGCTAATGTTTACCGCTTTGAGATTTGTTGAACTGTATAAACTGTCGCGAATCCCTCCTCTTTCTGAGTCTTCTATATTATGGAGAAGGGTGCACTTTGTGTAGCTTCTCTTCTGTTATAGTCCTTTTCCCCAAATTTAGAACGAGGTTTGGATAAGTTACAAAGTCACGCGAGCTTCTGTATCCCCGGTATGCTGCCTCCCCCTCGGCCCGAGTTATTTGCTCAGGTAAGCCAGGTCTAGACCAATAAACCTAGGGTTTAAACCAAGATGAACAATAAACTCATGCAGGACTCCTAGTAGGACGCTTATTTGCATCACGTGCATTCTGACTTAGGGGACTTAACACAGGGGTTGGGTCCGTCTAGAACAGGTGACCCATACTGAAATGACCATCCTGATGCATATTATGTGCTACTTGCATTTATTTGCTCGGCTCCGCATGTTGACCGACTTGTGTATCATGAGTGAACAATTGTGAAAAATAGCAGTGTTAGGACTAAGGGAGGATAATCATTTGTTGTGAAAAACAAATACCCAATTAGTACTGAAATGCTGCCGGATTTTTAAAAATAAACAGAAAATTGAAAAAAAAAATTGAAAAGAAATTGTTGTTCAAAAATAGTTTTAATTTTGGCCAATCTGCCCAAACTACGCAGGTTTGATTTTCACCGGATGTGAGATACGTAGGTAACCCCCATCGGGATCAACCTCCCATTTGAAAAAATAGTTCAAAACATGTCAAAATTTTAAGTTCTTGTCAAAATAAACCTGCCCGAACTACGCTGGTTTGATTCTCACCGGATGTGAGATACGCAGGCAACCCTCATCGGGTTCAACCTCCACTTTTTCAAAAATAGCCAAAAAATGTCAATTTTTTAATTTTCATTAAATAAATCGGGTGATGCCATTCTTGTTTAAAAAAAGCTGAATGTCCCTCAAAAGGATGACGGAAGGCCGTTTTTGCAAGAACAGCCATCTTGAATCATTTTAAACGGTTTGCGAATACAGCCTTAAAATCTCCCTCACGGAATTGCTGAAAAGCCGTATTCCCCAAACCGATTTTTCTCAACTGAAAGTTTTGCCAAGATAGCCATTTTGAGCCATTATATGGCCAGGTTTTAAAAATAGTCAAAATTAGTGCGAAAACTTTCTCAGTCTTATGTTGCACTGTGGTGATGCTGAGTGATGCCCAATGGGCCCCAGGATGAGAAATGTTTTCAAATTCATGGACCATTAAATAAATTTTGCAAAAATTGCCACTTCTACCTTTTGATCATTAAATAAATATGCAGGATGAATTCCAAAGACATCAAAACCTTCTCAGTCTTGAGTGAGATACCCTCCAACATCATATGTGGTGGAATGACCTACGGGATGGAAGTAAAGAATCAATGGTAAGACTATTAGGAGGCCTTACGAGGCTTATGAGCATAAGACCAAGAAAGGACATTGTTGAAGCATTGATACCATTTTGGGATCCAACTCGGAATGTCTTCAGATTCTATGATTTCGAGATCACACCAACATTGGAGGAAAGGGTATGCGGGCCTTAATGGGAACTTGCGAAATAGAAATCCTCTATCACCCAGACCTGTCACACCACATAAATTCTTGGATTTATTGAGTGTGAGTTAAGATATTCAGGACCCACATCTAGCAGAAGGGTGTTGTACTTTGCATTTTCTTTATCATCGATACGGCAACCCGAGAGGCTTCGAGGAACCTAACACGGGCTTGACACATGAAGGAAATAAAGACAAATGGGAGGCTCGGCAAGGGTTAGCATTTATTGTGGCCTTTCTAGGAATTGTGATTTGCCCAAGGGAAGAAGGGAATATAGATCTCGCACTGATAGGAATGGTGGATGTTGCTATGAAAAAGCCCAATAGCACAATAGTTTCCTTGATTGTAGCAGAAATTTATCGGGCCTTAACTAAGTGTCGAGAAGGAGAAATATTCTTCCAAGGGTGCAATCTTCTGTTGCAAATATGGATCCAGGAGCATTTATGTCATCGCACAGGTTACATGAACTTCGGGTTAACTAGGCTCAGTTGCGTAAATGACTTTGAAACTCGAATTGCAGGAATCAAATTCCCAGAAGGTGTTAAAGCTTGGTCTTCATTCTTGAATTCATTAAATGCGGATAAGATCGAGTGGGCTTATGGGTGGCTTCCCGCAACCAAAGTCCTCTATACTTCAGCAGAAGTCCCATATATACTTTTGATGGGAATTCAAAGCATACAACCTTATGCACCTTACAGAGTCATGCGACAATTTGGGAGGTTTCAAATAGTGCACAATGATGAAGATCTAAGTGAACAAGTTATTGAGTTGGGTCCTAAAGCCACCTTCCCGGAAGCAAGAATTGGAAAAATATGGAATGAAAGTCGATTTCTGCAACCTGATACAATGATAGGGGATCGAGCCAGGGGAGAGGTGGATCCTAAATATTTGGCTTGGTTCGACTAAAGGTTCCAAATTCCTGGGAGACCCTCTAAAAGGCCTCACGTACAGCAGTTTACCGATGGAGCCAGGCTTCAATTGGATTGGTTGACAAAAGATAAGGAATACCGAGTCAAAATTGGGGAATTAGAACAACAGGTAGGAGACCTTCAATTCGAAAAAGATGTCCAAATGGCTACTGATGAAGGTGAGAAGAAGAAATTGTTGCAGGAAAATGAAGCCCTTAAAGCACAGATCCAACAAATGAAAATTGACGCTATAAATAGGGAAAGAAACGTGTCTGATGAAAGGTTGATCAGAGGGTTGAGAAAACAAATCTCAGATTATGAAGAAGAGTTAGAAAGTTCTCAAACGAATCTGGCCAAACTACAAACACATTGGGCCAACAAAACTGAGGAAAGAGCCCGATATGTACAATATCTAAAAATTGAGTATGAAGAAACCATTTCCAACATAAGGAGGAAAGGAAATGCTTCGGAAGAAAGGGCAACCCAATTAGACAAAGTGTTTCGAGCTGAGAGGAGCCGATTTTATGATATGATGGATGAAATGCAAAGGGAAGTAAAATTGCTACAAAACCTTCACCTTCAGGATTCCAAGTGCTAGAAGCCCGCAATCAACACATAAGCCGACTCTTTCAAGAAAAAGATCAAATCGGGGAAAGAATTTAGCGCATCGCACATTACATTATCAAGAGATGTCAAGATGGTAAACGGATGGGTAGAACCACTTTCTTTGCTTAAGTGATGATATTTGTTCGGCAGGTCATGAATGATTTAGAGCAACTGCAAAGGGGTCTTGCGCGCAGGCCCGTGGCGATGCCGAATGATGCCCCACGGGCCCTAGGGTTTGAAGTTTTGATGTATTCTTAGATAGTCGAGTCTATATTTCTTTTTGAGTCTTTTGTATTTTTCTTCTGAAAATGGAAACAAATGGTTTAGTAATTTTGTGATCTCGGTTTTTAATGAAAAATCGAAAATTTCCCAAAAATTGTGTTTCTTATTTTTGAATTTTTATCTTTAGTTTGCAAGAACTACGCTTGGTCTGATTTATGCGGGGCCATGATACGTAGGAAATCTACATAAGATTCGACCGTAATCCCAAGAAAAAGAGAAAAAAAGAAAAAATATGAGGGAAATAAACAAAGGAAAAACAAGACAAAAGAAAAACAAAAAAAGGCAATAAGGCAAAAAACCATGGCCAAAGAAAAGAAAAGCAGAAAATGAAAAAGAAAGAAAATGAGAGAAAATAAGAAAAAAAAAGAAAGGAAAAGAGGAAGGAATAAGAGAAAAACCGGGATGACGCATGCAACCGAACATGTAGATATTCATTTAACTGTATAGGTGTATCACACTTCAATGTGCAATTGCCTATCTGTTATTTGTGTCACACTAATCATTGTTGTTGTCAATTCTAGTTAAGTTTTTAGAAACCGTGGTTGGTTTGTGGTAAGCTAGCCTCACATCGATACTTCACCAGATCTAAAGGAAGCGTTGAAATGTCGTCTGAAATGGCTCTTCCTGCAGTCCCTATCTCCGAAGACAACCCACTCTTTGGGATCCCAGTCTCCGAATCTTATACAACAGAAGAAAATAGAATACTACATCTACATTTGATGGAGATATGGGATGCTTGGAACAACGGGAAGGAACCCTCAAGTAATATCCCTGGACTCCCAGAATTGTTCCCCAGATCAGGAGGAGTTACCACTGTCCCCATCAGCCATCCAAATGTTTCTTTGGGTCAACCTACCATCACTGCTAACTTTTTCGGAACACCCTCTGAAACTCACCCAGAAGTGTTCCCATCTGGGACTGCGCACAACATTTTCACCGCTCTACCATCCTCTGCAACAACTCAGCCATCATTACCAAGGCACGTTGGGGACCCTTCAATCTTCACATTCCAAAATCCGATCTTTCTGGATGATCCTCCATAATACCCTCAATACACATACTTCTGGCCACCTTATGAGCCCGTACCGGAAAAGGACAAGACTCTCAAAACATTAGAACAAGATGACATGACAAAAAGGATGAAGAGTCTGGAACAAAGTCTTTAGAATATGCAAGGACTAAGTGGGCAAAAACGTGTCTCTTATAATGATCTGTGCATGTTCCCTCACGTGCACCTGCCTTTATGATATAAGATGCCAAAGTTCAAGAAGTACGATGGACATGGTGATCCCATAGCTCATCTCAAAATATACGGTAATCAGGTACGTGGAGCTGGGGGCAAAGAAGAGTAACTGATGGCCTATTTTGGAGAAAGTTTGGTGGGTATAGCGTCAGAATGGTACATGGATTAGGACATATCTCGATGGCACATTTGGGATGACCTCGCTAGAGATTTTGTCCGGCAATTTCAGTATAATGTGGATATTGCACCCTATATGAATTTTTTGGAAAATCTCAAGAAAAATCCCTCAGGATGTTTCCGTCAATATGCAATCAAGTGGAGCGAGCATGCGTCAAGGGTGAAACCACCAATGGATGAGGTGGAGATGGTGACAGTTTTTTTACAAGCCCAAGAAGCAGATTATTTCCAAAACATGATGTCCGCCATGGGTAAACCTTTTGCGGAGGCCAAAATTGGAGAAATGGTTGAGAATGGTTTAAAGACAGGCAGAATCTTGAGTCAATTATCTGTAAGAGAAACCTCCCAAGCCATTCAAGGCGGGTCTGGAGGGATTGCTAAGGGCAAGAAGAAATAAGAAACAGTGATGGAAACATCGGGAGGAAGAAGATTCTGAGCTCCTAGACCGGCATTCCCTAAAAGAACTCCTCAAAACTATTACCCCCACATAGATATGACTTATACTCCTCCACCTTATGCGGTAATGAATGCTCAACCCTTCACCGCAAACTAATTGAAACCTACCTCCATTCCAAAGAAACCATCCGCCTTTCCAAAACTAATATAATCCCCAAACACCGAAAATAATTTCCGCCCTAGAGAACCACCCAAGCGACAGAATTTTACACTAATTAATGAATCATATTCCAGTTTGTTCCCGAAGCTGGTCCAGATGAATTTGCTGCAACCTGTACCCCCAAATAGGTAAACCCTGGAATCACCATCATATCAGCGGGGTGCCAGGTGTGCATACTATTCAGGAGCGGAAGGCCACATCACGGACCACTGCTGGACATTGAAAAGATCTGTAGAAGATTTGATCGAACAAGGAAAGATAGTGCTAATGGATGAAGAAGTTCCAAAGGTTACTAATAACCCATTGCCCGCTCACAACAACGGGCCAGTAATTGGTATGATTTGTGAAGACCGAGAATTTTATCCGGCCTTGAAAGCCATAATTACTATTGCCGATGCTGAAAAGAAGCCTAAGACATCCCTGAAGCAGGAAAAAAGAAAGAAGAAGGATAAAACTACCAAAATTGAACCTGAAATGAAAATTGAGACAAAATTCGTGCCGACGCCTCCGAAACAAGGGGTTCTTTATGTTACAAGGGGTCATCAAGAAAAATAGTTAGTTGTGAGCGCTCCGAAGAAGTATGAAGTAAATAAAGGGACACAAGTGGCATATGTGGTGCGGGGGGCAATCAAACCGCCTCGGCTGAGCGAGCCAGTGGTTATTGGACGCGCACCACAAAAGCCGATAACTGATCCCTCTGTAGTACCCTGGAACTACCAACAAACTGTGGTCACCTTTAAAGGAAAATAAATTACAGGGGAACTTCCGGGAACCATCCCTGTTGAAAAATGCTCAAATGTTCTTGAAGTCAACAACGCGGTGAGTAAACGCTTTCCATTCAACAAGCCAGTAAGCACCGAAGAAGTTGAAGCTTTCTTTCAAAAGATGAAAATGCTTTATTATGAAACAGTGGAACAACTGAGGGGGTGTCCTGAACAAGTAACACTTTTGACATTTGTGACCAAATCTGTTGAACATTAGAAGATTCTCATGAAAACCTTGAATGAGGCATAGGTGCCCAGCGGAACATCAGTTGAACAATTGGAGAGAATAGCAGAAAGATTTTTTGCTATCAATCAACTTTCTTTCAACAAGAAGGATCTACCACCAAAAGGAGCTACTCACAATAATGCTTTACATTTAACTGTCAAATGTGAGGGTTACTATGTTAAGCGTGTCATGATGGACGGAGACTCAGGGGTTGATATCTGTCCACTTTCCACATTACAAAGAATAGAGATTGGAACAGGGAGGATTCGTGCTAACAATATCTACGTGAGAGCTTTTGATGGCATCAAGAGGGACACTATCGGTGAAATTGATTAGGCACTGACCATAGGCCCAGTGGATTTCGAGGTCACTTTCCAAGTATTGGACATGGATACATCATACAATTTTCTTTTGGGAAGGCCTTGGATTCACGCTGCAGGAGCTGTGCCTTCTACCCTCCACCAGATGGTAAAATTTGAATATGAGAATCATGAGATTGTAGTTCATGGAGAAGATAAGCAGTCTATCTATCGTGACCCATCCGTTCCGTGCTTGGAGGCGAGGGAAGGAAGTGAGCATATTGTTTATCAAGCCTTTGAAGTCGTGGCAGTGGACCAATATAAAGAAGGAAGTGTGATGACCCAAAGGGTCATCACTTATTTAATTAATCATTTCGAGCTTCGAGGCCTTGAAAACCTCATTCTATGTTGCCTCGATTTACGTGCACGATCCGAGCATGTAGCCGGAAAGATTTTGTGATAGAAAATATGAATTCTATGAGAAATTTGGATAAAAAATGATATTAATATTGATATGGTTTCCTTCGGTCAACATTTTTGGTAAACGGATCCGGACCCGAGATTGGATGGTCCCGGGAGGTCGGTAGGAAAATATGGGACTTGGACATGTGTCCGGAGTCGAATTCTGAGGCCTAGAGCCCAAGTTATGAATTTTTATGTGAAATTGTTTTTGATTTAATTATTAAAGGGAATAAATTAATTGACCTTGGTATCGGGCTCGTATTTTGGTTCCGACGCCCGGTACAAGTCTTAAATATTATATATGTGATTTCTGTAAAGTTTGGTGACATTTGGATGTCGTTTGAAATGTTTTGGACCTTGAGTTCCAAGTTAAGAAAGTTTTGAAAACTAAAGGTATGAAAATCATGCATTTGAGGCTTGATTTGATTAAAACGAAGTGATATTGGCGATGTGATCGCACGAACAAGTTCATAATGTGTTTTTGAGGTTATGTACATGTTTGGTTTGGAGCCCGGGGGCTCGGGTAAAGATTTGATAGGCCGTTGGATGAAATTCTGAATTTTTGAACTGCTGGTTTTTCACCCAGCTGTTGGCTTCGCAATTGCGAAGGGGACAGGCTCGCAAATGCGAACATTCATCGCAAATGCGAAGCCCCCTATGGCCCAGCCTTGTTCGCAAATGCGAACAATTGCTCGCATTTGCAAAGGTCCCCAGTGCTGCCTTGGTTCGCAAATGCGAACCATTGTTCGCAAATGCGAAGCCAGCCTTGTTCGCAAATGCGAACAATTGCTCGCATTTGCGAAGGTCCCCAGTGCTGCCATGTGTTCGCAAATGCGAACATTAGTTCGCAAATGCGAACCGTTCGCAAATGCGAACAAATGTTCGCAAATGCAAACTTCCCACCCTTAGCTTATTTTTCAAACTCCAGAAATTGGTCGGGGTTCGCAATTGCGAACCCATGTTCGCAAATGCGAACACAGAGACCTGAAAAACACGAATTTCAGTCATTTTTTCACATTTTACAAAACCAAAACACCCATTTGCGATTCTTCAAGGATTTCTTCTTCATCAAAACGATTGTAAGTCACTTTTTACTTAATTCTTTCAATTCCTAACATCATTAAACATGTTTTTCATAAGAAATCAATGATTTTCATGGTAGAATTCTTGTTTTTGTTAGAAAATAGGGTTTTTCATAAATTGGGAAATTGGACCTCGAATTGAGGTCCGATTTTGAAACAAATTACATACATGAACTCGTGGGGGAATGGGTAACCGAATTTTGGTCCTAACCCCGAATTCCGACCATGTGGGCCCGGGGTTGAAATTCACTATTCATGGCAGAATGTTGTAAAAGTTGTATTTGGTATTAAGAATTGGTTTGTTGAGTAGAATTGATGATATTAAATCAATTGTGTATAGATACGGTTGGATTGGAGCCAAATTGAAAGAAAAGACATTTCCACGGAGTGAATTGTTCATAAGCATTCGAGGTAAGTGTTTGTTCTATCCTAGCTTGAGGGAATAGGATTATGTGTTATGTGTTATGTGATCGAGTGTGGTGTATGGGATGTGGTGACGAGCATCCATACACTGGCGTCTAGTATGACCGTGAGTCGTTGGAAAATGATTATTTTGAGATATATTACAGATGAATTGTTATTGTTCTCCCTTGTTGGGACTTGTTGTGAAGATAATTATTGATTGCCCTTGATGGGACGGTTTATGAATTACTGTTTCTTTCTTTGCCCTTAACCGTGATTGTTATTTGGGTGAGGAAGAGTGATAATGCACGAAGGGTGATGCCGTGCCATGTTTATTTATTTATGCACGAAGGTTAATGCCGTGCCATGTTTATTTATTGATTATGCACGAAGGATCATGCCGTGCCCTATTATTGATTATGCACGAAGGATCATGCCATGCCCTATTATTGATTATGCACGAAGATCATGCCGTGCCCTGTTATTGAACCATGTACGAAGGATCATGCCATACTATGGATGTGAGGATGAGAGTAAAAGCACGAAGGGTGATGTCGTGCAACTGCTTGCTATTTCTTGAAGTGATACTACTTGTGTTTACATTATACTTTGTTTTTCCTTGTGAAATTATTAACTGTGATTAATTGTTGAATTCATTAAGGTATTCTTTATTGTGTTAATACTTGATTATTTCTTGTTATTTTGGGGTACACATATATATATATATATATATATATATATTGAATTGCACAGGTTTATGTGAGTGTCTGGTCCTAGGCTTGTCACTACTTCGCCGGGATAGGCCGGGCACTTACCAACACATGGGGTCGGATTGTGCTGATATTGCACTTTTGTGTGTTTTTGCACAGGTCCAGGTTTCGAGTAAGAGCAGCAGCAGCAGCAGTAAATCCATTGCGTGGGAGTTGATCATATTTGAGACTGAGGTAGCTTGCAGACGTCTGCGGGCCCGGCGTCTCTTTCTTTATTTATGTTTTTAGTTGTAGTCTCTTTGTTTCGAGACAAACAGAATTATGTTATATTTCCTTCAGACGTTTATGTGTAGTCTTCCATAGTAGTTCGTGAGTTGGTGACTCCGCGTCTTGGGTAGAAGATTTCAGTATGATTTTCATCTTGTAATTAGTTATTTCTATTTCGATAAAGTATTCAGCAATTAATTATGAAACATTATTAAAAATAGGATAGTATGAATACGGTGGCTTGCCTAGCTACCACGAGTAGGCGCCATCACGATCCCGATGTTGGGGGAAAATCCGGGTCGTGACAAGTTGGTATCAGAGCTCTAGGTTACATAGGTCTCACCACTCACGAACAAGCTTAGTAGAGTTTGAGAGGTAGGTACGGAGACGTCCGTACTTGTCCTCCAGAGTCTATTGAGTTAGGAAAGAGTCTCTCATTTGTTCTTTCTTGTCGTGCGACTTGTTCCTCAAATACTGATTGAATTTCTATTATGTCCTTTCGCAGATGGTAAGGACACGCGCTTCTTCGTCCGCTGACCAGCAGCCCGAGCCCCAGGCAGCTCCCGTGAGGGGCAGGGGCCAAGGCCGTATTAGAGGCCGTGGTAGGGGTAGAGCTCGGCCCCAGGCAGCTACTCCAGAGGTGGAGCCTCATATTTAGATTGACGAGGAGGTTCCGGTTCCAGCAGCTCCAGTGGGCCCAGCTCAGGTCCCAGGAGAGGCTTTAATTACCCCAGATCTCCGGGATGCTTTGGTCAGAATAGCGGGATTCATGGACAGCATTGCCAGAGCGGGTTTATTATCAGTTGCCCCAGCCACTTCTCAGGCTGGAGGAGGGGCCCAGACTCCTATTGCTCATACTCCGGAGCCGGTAGCTCCTCAGCCTCAGGCACCAGTAATTCAGCCAGCTGTGGCCACTCAGTCAGGTACCACAGCTCATGCCGGTGATGGAACGGCCATGACTTCGATTCGTTATGGAGGCTTGATCGGTTCTCCAAGCTATTTACCACTACATTCGGTGGAGCCGCATCAGAGGATCCTCAGGACTTCTTATTCAGTTTCCATGAGATTCTCAAGACTATGGGGATTGTGGAGACAAACGGAGTTGACTTCTGTACGACTTGCAGGATCCGCCAAGACTTGGTGGAGAGATTATTGCTCGACTCGACCAGCAGGGTCCCCAGCTTTATCATGGGACCAGTTTGCGGAACTATTTATGGAGAAGTTTCTCCTTGCTACTCAGCGGGATGTACTTCGGAGGTAGTTTGAGCGCCTCCATCAGGGCACTATGACAGTTACACGGTATGAGACGAGATTTATCGACTTGGCTCGTCATGCAGTAGTGATACTTCCCACCGAGCGGGAGAGGGTCCGCAAGTTTATAGATGGGCTTAATCATCCGATTAGACTCCGGATGGCTATGGGCGTGGGGAGTGACATATCATTTCAGGAGGCGGCCAATGCAGCACGCAGAGTTGAGATGGCTCTTGCTAGGGGAGGCGGTTATTCTGCGGATAAGAGGCCTCGTCATTCGGGTAGATTTGGTGGTTCTTCCTCCGGTAGCGAGAGAATCCTTTGATAGAGGCCGGTCCTCCGAGCCTTTTCATTCCGCCCTTCGAGCTTCACGAGGGTGGATCGGGTGATCGTGGTTTTCGGGGGCATTATTCAGACCAGCCTACTATTAATGCTCAGCCTCTTCATAGTGTTCGTGGAGGCCATTCGGGTCGTCGGGGCCGGCAGCCCTATCGGTCCAAGAGTTGCTACGGTTGTGGTGACCCGAGTCATTTTATCGGGAATTGCCCTATAGCGGCGGGCAACTCTCGGCGGCGAGGTCCTCGTCCCATGATTCGAGCCCCGGTCGACCCTCGGCCTGCCCAGCCAACCATAGGCGGGGGTAGAGATTATAGAGGTGGAGGTCGAGACCGTAGAGGTGGAGACCGGCCAGCGAGAGGTAGAGGTCAGCCAGTTGATGGTCGTCCTAGAGACGCAGCTCAGAAGGGAGGTGCGGATCCCCGATTCTATGCTTTACTAGCCAGGCCAGAGGCAGAGGCATCAGATGTCGTGATTACAGGTACCATTCTTGTGTGTGGCAGAGGTGCTTCAGTATTATTTGACCCTGGATCTACATATTCATATGTGTCTTCCTACTTCGCACCGTATTTGGCCGTGCCCAGCTATGCTCTGGATATTCCAGTTTATGTGGCTACACCGGTGGGTGACTCCATTGTAGTCGATCGGGTGCATCGTTCGTGCGTAGTTATATTTGGGGGTCTTGAGACCCGTGTTGATCTGTTGTTCTTGGATATGGTAGATTTTGATGTCATATTGGGGATGGACTGGTTGTCCCCATACCATGCTATTCTTGATTGTCATGCTAAGACTGTCACCTTAGCCTTGCCGAATCACCCCGATTAGAGTGGAAGGGTACCTCAAGCCACTCCGTTCGCACTGTTATTTCTTATGTTAAGGCTCGACGTATGGTCGAGAAGGGGTGTCTAGCTTATTTGGCTTATGTTCGTGATTCCAGCGCAGAAGTTCCTTCCATTGAGTCGGTCCCTATTGCACGGGAGTTTCCGGAGGTTTTTCCTTCAGACCTGCCGGGCATGCCACCCGACAGGGATATTGATTTCTGTATTGATTTGGCACCGGGCACTCAGCCCATCTCTATTCCACCCTATCATATGGCCCCGCCGGAGTTAAAAGAGTTGAAAGATCAGTTGCAGGACCTTCTTGAGAAGGGTTTTATCAGGCCCAGTGTTTCCCCCTCGGGAGCACCTGTATTATTTGTAAAGAAGAAGGATGGCTCGATGCGGATGTGTATTGATTACCGGCAGTTAAACAAGGTGACTATCAAAAATAAATATCCACTGCCGAGGATTGATGATTTGTTTGACCAGCTCCGGGGAGCGAGGGTATTCTCTAAGATAGACTTGAGGTCAGGCTACCATCAGCTGAAGATCAGGGCGGCTGACATTCCTAAGACGACCTTTCGCTCTAGATATGGGCATTATGAGTTCTTGGTCATGTCCTTCGGGTTGACCAATGCCCCAGCGACATTCATGGAGTTAATGAATCGGGTATTCAGGCCTTACTTAGATCCGTTCGTGATAGTCTTCATAGATGACATCCTGGTGTACTCCCGCGGCCAGGAAGAGCACGAGCAGCACCTCGGAGTGGTTCTTCAGACTCTGAAAGATAACCGACTATATGCCAAATTTTCTAAATGTGAGTTCTGGTGAGTTCGGTAGCATTTCTGGATCACATTGTATCCGTGGAAGGTATTCGAGTAGACCCAAAGAAGATTGAGGCGAGTCCGGAATTGGCCTCGACCAGCTTCGGTGACGGAGATCCGGAGTTTCTTGGGATTAGCGAGGTTACTACCGTCGATTTGTAGAGGGGTTTTCTTCTATTGCGGCCCCGATGACCAGGGTTGACCCAGAAGGGTGTCCAGTTTCAGTGGTGAGAGGAATGTGAGGCGAGCTTTCAGAAAGCTCAAGACGGCCTTGACCACCGCACCGGTGTTGATACTACCTACAAGTACAGGGCCTTATAGAGTTTATTGTGACGCATCTCGTACGGGGCTTGGAGCGGTATTGATGCGAGATGGTAAGGTTATCGCTTATGCTTCGAGGCGATTAAAGATACATGAGAAGAATTATCCAGTTCATGATCTTGAGTTAGCAGCAGTGGTTCATGCCTTAAAGATCTGGAGGCATTATCTATATGGTGTGACATGTGAGGTGTACACCGATCACAAAAGCCTACGGTACTTGTTCAAACAGAAGGAGTTGAATCTACGACAGCGGAGATGGTTAGAGTTGCTAAAAGACTATGATGTTACTATATTATATCACCCGGGTAAGGCCAATGTGGTGGCCGATGCATTGAGTAGAAAGTATGCCAGCATGGGTAGTCTTGCATATATTCCGGTCAGTCAGAGACCACTTACTCTAGATGTCCAAGCCTTAGCCAATCGGTTCGTGAGACTAGACATTTCTGAGCCTAGCAGGGTGTTAGCCTGCACGGTTGCTCGTTCTTCCTTATTAGAGCGTATCCGTGAGAGGCAATTTGATGATCCTCATTTGCGTGACTTGAGGGATACTGTACAGCAGAGAGGTTCCACAAGGTAAATCTAGATGATGATGGGGTATTGAGATTGCAGGGTCGATTTTGTGTGCCCAATGTCGAAGGGATTCGAGAGTTGATCTTAGCAGAGGCCCACGGTTCGCGGTATTCTATTCACCCGGGCGCCGCGAAGATGTACCAGGACTTACGGCAACACTATTGGTGGCACAGAATGAAGAAAGATATTGTAGCGTATGTCGCTCGGTGTCTAAATTGTCAGCAGGTGAAATATGAGCACCAGAGACCTGGTGGTGTGTTCCGGAGGATTGAAATTCCCGAGTGGAAATGGGAGCGGATCACTATGGACTTCGTTACTGGACTTCCTTTGACTCGGAGAAAATTTGATGCTATTTGGGTCATTGTTGATAGGTTGACCAAATCAGCACACTTTATTCCAGTATCTGTCTCCTACTCATCGGAGAGGCTAGCGGAGGTTTACATTAGGGAGATTGTTCGTCTCCATGGGGTGCCAGTATCTATTATCTCTGATCGGGGAACGCAGTTTACCTCGCGGTTCTGGAGAGCGGTCCAGCGGGAGTTAGGCACCCAGGTTCAGTTGAGTACAGCATTTCATCCTCAGACGGATGGCCAGTCCGAGAGGACTATTCAGATTCTCGAGGACATGCTTCGAGCCTGTGTTATTGATTTCGGAGGCTCGTGGGATCAGTTTCTACCATTAGCAGAGTTCGCCTACAATAACAGCTACCAATCTAGCATCCAGATGGCTCCGTATGAGGCGTTGTATGGTAGGCGATGTCGATCACTAGTTGGATGGTTTGAACCGGGAGAGGCTCGGTTGTTGGGTACGGACTTAGTTCAGGAGGCCTTAGATAAGGTCAAGACTATTCAGGAGAGATTGCGTTCAGCTCAGTCTAGGCAAAAGACTTATATGGATCGTAAGGTTCGAGATGTAGATTTCATGGTTGGTGAACGAGTATTGCTCCGAGTGTCGCCTATGAAGGGCGTGATGAGGTTTGGGAAGAAGGGCAAGCTCAGCCCTAGGTATATTGGCCCATTTGAGATTCTAGACCGAGTGGGAGGGGTGGCTTACAGATTAGCTTTGCCGCCTAGCTTATCAGCCGTGCATCCAGTTTTTCATGTATCTATGCTTCGGAGATACCACGGTGATCCCACACATGTGTTAGACTACAGTACTGTCCAATTGGACAATGATCTATCTTACGAAGAGGAGCCGGTAGCCATTCTAGACGGGCAGGTTCGACAGTTGAGGTCGAAGAGTTATCCTTCTGTACGTGTTCAGTGGAGAGGTCAGCCTCCTGAGGCATCGACCTGGGAGTCCGAGTCTGATATGCGGAGCCGCTACCCACACTTGTTTCCTGACTCAGGTACTTCTTTATTTTGTTCGTTCGAGGACGAACGGTTGTTTTAGAGGTGGAGATTGTGACGACCCAAAGGGTCATCACTTATTTAATTAATCATTTCGAGCTTCGAGGCCTTGAAAACCTCATTCTATGTTGCCTCGATTTACGTGCACGATCCGAGCATGTAGCCGGAAAGATTTTGTGATAGAAAATATGAATTCTATGAGAAATTTGGATAAAAAATGATATTAATATTGATATGGTTGACTTCGGTCAACATTTTTGGTAAACGGATCCGGACCCGAGATTGGATGGTCCCGGAAGGTCCGTAGGAAAATATGGGACTTGGACATGTGTCTGGAGTCGAATTCCGAGGCCTAGAGCCCAAGTTATGAATTTTTATGTGAAATTGTTTTTGATGTAATTATTAAAGGGAATAAATTAATTGACCTTGGTATCGGGCTCGTATTTTGGTTCCGACGCCCGGTACAAGTCTTAAATATTATATATGTGATTTCTGTAAAGTTTGGTGACATTTGGATGCCGTTTGATATGTTTTGGACCTTGAGTTCCAAGTTAAGAAAGTTTTGAAAACTAAAGGTATGAAAATCATGCATTTGAGGCTTGATTTGATTAAAACGAAGTGATATTGGCGATGTGATCGCACGAACAAGTTCATAATGTGTTTTTGAGGTTATGTACATGTTTGGTTTGGAGCCGGGGGCTCGGGTAAAGATTTGATAGGCCGTTGGATGAAATTCTGAATTTTTGAACTGCTGGTTTTTCACCCAGTTGTTGGCTTCGCAATTGCGAAGTATTTCTCGCAATTGCGAAGGGGACAGGCTCGCAAATGCGAACATTCATCGCAAATGCGAAGCCCCCTTTGGCCCAGCCTTGTTCGCAAATGCGAACAATTGCTCGCATTTGCGAAGGTCCCCAGTGCTTCCTTGGTTCGCAAATGCGAACCATTGTTCGCAAATGCGAAGCCAGCCTTGTTCGCAAATGCGAACAATTGCTCGCATTTGCGAAGGTCCCCAGTGCTGCCTTGGTTCGCAAATGCGAACCATTGTTCACCAATGCGAACTGTTCGCAAATGCGAACAAATGTTCGCAAATGCAAACTTCCCACCCTTAGCTTATTTTTCAAACTCCAGAAATTGGTCGGGGTTCGCAATTGCGAACCCATGTTCGCAAATGCGAACACAGAGACCTGAAAAACACGAATTTGAGTCATTTCTTCACATTTTACAAAACCAAAACACCCATTTGCGATTCTTCAAGGATTTCTTCTTCATCAAAACGATTGTAAGTCACTTTTTACTTAATTCTTTCAATTCCTAACATCATTAAACATGTTTTTCATAAGAAATCAATGATTTTCATGGTAGAATTCTTGTTTTTGTTAGAAAATAGGGTTTTTCATAAATTGGGAAATTGGACCTCGAATTGAGGTCCGATTTTGAAACAAATTACATACATGAACTCGTGGGGGAATGGGTAACCGAATTTTGGTCCTAACCCCGAATTCCGACCATGTGGGCCCGGGGTTGAAATTCACTATTCATGGCAGAATGTTGTAAAAGTTGTATTTGGTATTAAGAATTGGTTTGTTGAGTAGAATTGATGATATTAAATCAATTGTGTATAGATACGGTTGGATTGGAGCCAAATTGAAAGAAAAGACATTTCCACGGAGTGAATTGTTCATAAGCATTCGAGGTAAGTGTTTGTTCTATCCTAGCTTGAGGGAATAGGATTATGTGTTATGTGTTATGTGATCGAGTGTGGTGTATGGGATGTGGTGACGAGCATCCATACACTGGCGTCTAGTATGACCGTGAGTCGTTGGAAAATGATTATTTTGAGATATATTACAGATGAATTGTTATTGTTCTCCCTTGTTGGGACTTGTTGTGAAGATAATTATTGATTGCCCTTGATGGGACGGTTTATGAATTACTGTTTCTCTCTTTGCCCTTAACCGTGATTGTTATTTGGGTGAGGAAGAGTGATAATGCACGAAGGGTGATGCTGTGCCATGTTTATTTATTTATGCACGAAGGTTAATGCCGTGCCATGTTTATTTATTGATTATGCACGAAGGATCATGCCGTGCCCTATTATTGATTATGCACGAAGGATCATGCTGTGCCCTATTATTGATTATGCACGAAGGATCATGTCGTGCCCTGTTATTGAACCATGTACGAAGGATCATGCCGTACTATGGATGTGAGGATGAGAGTAAAAGCACGAAGGGTGATGCCGTGCAACTGCTTGCTATTTCTTGAAGTGATACTACTTGTGTTTACATTATACTTTGTTTTTCCTTGTGAAATTATTAACTGTGATTAATTGTTGAATTCATTAAGGTATTCTTTATTGTGTTAATACTTGATTATTTCTTGTTATTTTGGGGTACACATATATATATATTGAATTGCACAGGTTTATGTGAGTGTCTGGTCCTAGGCTTGTCACTACTTCGCCGGGATAGGCCAGGCACTTACCAGCACATGGGGTCGGTTGTGCTGATGCTACACTTCTGTGCGTTTTTGCACAGGTCCGGGTTACGATCAAGAGCAGCAGCAGCAGCAGTAAATTGATTGCGTGGGAGTTGATCACATTTGAGACCGAGGTAGCTTGTAGACGTCCGCAGGCCCGGCGTCTCTCTCTTTATTTATGTTATTAGCTGTAGTCTCTTTGTTTCGAGACAAACAGAATTATGTTATATTTCCTTCAGACGTTTATGTGTAGTCTTCCATAGTGGTTCGTGAGTTGGTGACTCCACGTCTTGGGTAGAAGATTTCAGTATGATTTTCATCTTGTAATTAGTTATTTCTATTTCGATAAAGTATTCCGCATTTATTTAATTAAAATTGTGTTACAAACAGGATAGTATGAATACAGTGGCTTGCCTAGCTACCACGAGTAGGCGCCATCACGATCCCGATGTTGGGGGAAAATCCGGGTCGTGACAGGAAGTCCATCCCCCCAGCCTTTCTTGTCTAATGCTTCAATCATGGTGGCTAAAGAAATTATTAGACATGGATTCAAACCAGGGAAAGGATTGGGAAAAGCTTTGCAAGGAATAGTTGAGCCAGTAACTCTACCCACTGCAGATAAGTATTTTGGGATACGTTTTCACCCTACTCCAGGGGATGAAGCCTGGGCCGAAGAAAGGAAAAAAGAAGGACGGTTTTTGCCACAGCCAGTGCCATATTTGTATGAGATCTTTGTCGAACCCAAATATGTTGAAGAAGAGGATGAGGTTTTCACTGCAGACGAAATAGAGGACATCTGCGGAGCCATGAGGAAAATGCTCTATGAGATTCACATGGTCGAACCAAGAGTGGGTACTACCACCACTGAGGTGCTCTATATGGGACCAGATGCTAAACTTCAGAATTGGAATGCTACTATGTTCCCGATCAGGCGGGAGTCCTGGTAGATTATCCCTTTCACCTTGTTCTGTATCTCGAGTTATTCCAGGGTGTAACTCAGATGTTTTCTTTTAGTATCTTATCTTTTAAATTCATGTAAACCATGTTATCTTCCCAAATTCCAAGAAATGAAATCAATATTTCATCGTCCATTTTCCCTTTTTCTGATTTCTTTTATTTTTTCTTCTTTTCATTTTTTCTTTTTAGTTATAATAATGCGGCTTTAAATAACATGACATGCCTGAAGACTTCATACCCAAACTCAAACACGATATCTAACTGTGAAATAATGAATCAAGAACCAGAATATGATGAAGAAGAGGCTTTTAAGGAAATAAACCAAAAATTGGAACAATTTGAGAATAAACCTAAGCCAAACCTGAATGATACTGAACTGGTTAATTTGGGAACTGCCGAGGAAATAAGAGAAACCAAAATAAGCATTCACACAGAGGAGAAAACTCGAGATGCCATAATCCAGCTCTTGTTTGAATTTAAAGATGAGCTTGCTTGGTCATATGATGATATGCCAGGGTTGAGTATGGACTTAGTGGTGCATAAACTGCCGATTTACCCTGACTGTCATCTGGTGCAATAGAAGAAAAGAAAGTTCAAAACAGACGTCAGTGATAAGATCAAGGAAGAAATTACAAAACAGCTGAAGACATGGGTAATTCGGGTGGTCCGATATACTACTTGGTTAGCCAATGTGGTTCCTATGCCAAAGAAAGATGGGAAAACCCTTGTGTGTGTGGATTATAGAGATTTGAACAGGGCGAGTCCCAATGACAATTTCCCTTTGCCCAACATCCACATCCTTGTTGATAATTGTGCCAAACATGAAATACAGTCCTTTATGGATTGTTACGCAGGATATCATCAGGTGTTGATGGATGAAGAAGATGCTGAAAAGACTGCTTTCACCACACCATGGGGGACCTACTGCTATCGGGTCATGCCCTACATGATGATAACTCCTAAAAATAGATCCAAATAATTTTTATTGATTTTTTTTAGGAATTTTCCTTTATTTAGTTGCATTTCAGGCATTTTAATATTTTAAAATCAAAATAATAAATACCAAAAATATCTTGCATAGCATTTAGGTTTTATCGGAAGTAATTTGATTTTTATAAAAATTAAAATTCACAAAATAATATTTTATTTTTACATCTTTTCCTTTTGTTGATTTTTCTCTTCTAATTTAGGATTAAGTAGTTTTTATAATTTTTATAATTAGTATAATTTTAGATAATTTAGGTTTTTAATTCTAGGATTTTTAATTAAAAAAAAAGAATATAAAAAGAAATTGAGAATAAAAAATTGGAAGAACCCTTCCCCCCAAAAATATCCCCCCCCCCCCAAAAAATAAAGACGTTTCCCCATATGAGACTTTCCCCCAATATATTTCCCCCCAAAAATACCTTCCCCCAAAATATTTTCCCACCAAAAGACCTTCCCCCAAACTATTTTTCCCCAAAAGACCTTCCCTAAAGAATATTTTTTCCCAAAACTACTCCACACCCCATCACATTAAAAATACCATACACACCCAATTCAAAGAGGATCAGCCGCAAGAGATGAAAAAATACTCATTGCACATTTTTTAAGACTACTGCTTCATCTTATTCAACATAGAAACACAACGCAAAAACCCTAATACCATCTCCATTGACAAAAGATCAACGATTAGCCTCGTCGTTTCTTCGCCATTAACGACCCCCCATCGTCTTCAACCAAAACCACCATCGTGTTCACCAAAACAGCCCCGTCGTTCATCATCGTCACGTCTAAACGACAACCAGCATCTCCATAGCCAATGACCAGCAGTTCATCTTCCTCCTCGTCGTCAACCCGCACCAGCTCCAACTCGTCACTGTATTGGGAAAAAGTTTTTTTATGACGTGGAAAGACACGTGGAATGGTCAAAAGGTTATTATTCTGAAAGATAATAAATGAATAAATAAATAAATAAAAGATGCGAGGAGACAAATTAGACACGGGACGTAATTTAACTACGAGTCTCGTACCTGTTTACAGCGGGTTGGAATGTAATTCTAAAGACAAAGGATACAAAGAGAAAATAGATATGAGTTCCGTATCAATTCAAGACATTCAAGGGAAACGGATCGAAAAACACTTAAAGCATGGATTTGGAGGCAGAAAGAAATCCAAATTCAATCATTAAGTACCTGATACGTTGAAGAATTGACATTTAATAAGAATGATTGTGTAACGACCTATTTAATATCATTTATTACTCATAATTATGTCATTAAAACCTAGGTTTCATTCTTCTATCTAGGGTGAGCTATAAAAGGAGGAAGTTGTATCATTTGTGGACACGATCAACTATTGAAAGACTGCTGAAATACAATTTTTCTTTACTGTTCATTCTAATTATTGAAAGTCTATTATACTTTTCGGTCTCTTGAGTATGAGCAACCCGATTTTTTTATTATTTTCTAGTTTTAATCGAAATTTCATATTTTGGTTAAACAGTCACCTCACTCTCCCGTCAATCAGTCGTACCCCTAACAGTCCACACCGGAAATACAGTGGGAAACAGCAACGACGTATAAGAGTTTGCTAGTCGTTGAAGTCCCGAGGTCGAGGTTTTGGTTCGAGGTTGTCCGGGTGAGGGTCCGTCGAGTCTCCGTTTGCAGTCCGGTTCTTCATTTCATCCTTGTTTAAGGCTTTCGGTTTGTGTTCTGTAGGGAGTTCTAGCAATTTGAGGTCAGTTATTTTTACTTAACTGTATTTGTAAGTTTAGTTTTGTTCACTGCTATGAGCAATTAAAAGCAATATTTGTAGCTCATTCGAATTTGCCGATTCTCTGCCAGTTTTTGGAACATTTGTTGTTTCATCTGTTACTTCTTGAATCCGGTTATATTGGGTCTGAATAAGATTGCGATTAAGACATTTTGAAGTTAGGTTTATAAATTTAGGTCTTTATGAGATTTGTGTTGCGGAAGGGATATGTGTGATGCCATGTTTGTGTTATATTCATCTGCCGAATTGTTATATTCATCTGTCGGTGCCCATGTTTAAAAGATGTATTAGTTCTTAAAGGAAAGAGATTTTGTTTAGCCTTTTAATATAATAGACATTCTCTTTAATTACAATAATACTTAAATGTTACAAGTATTCACAATATATCATCGTGATTATGGGTATGGTTCCCCTGACATGGTTACAATGCCTTTGGGGGTGCTTTTCATGTAACCCGTTTATAACAATTTCGAATAATAAAACCCTTTGGAATAAATTAAGGCGTGCCATTCCAAGTAAAATCCCTTAAGAATTATATTAGGAATATGGGAATTAATTGGCAATATGAATTTTGGCCTTCGAGTTAGGTAGTGGGTTCAAATTAAGAGGGGCTTCCCTTTTGTTTGAATTCAGACTTGAATTCGAGGCCCGAATTTATATTTGTGAATTAATTGTCCTTTTAGAGATAAATAATAAATAGAAAATTTTAGTTTGCTTTAGGTTGGCCTTCTAATAATAAAAATGGGACGAGCCTCGCCAAACCAAATACAAATTGCGGAGCCCTTATTAATTACTTAATTAAAAATACTTAGAGATTCGGGACGAGATGTTTAGCAAATTTCACGGCCTTCCCAATAGATAACAACAAGTTAGTCTCTTTAGACGCGATTTTAATAAAATTACATTCCTAAACTCGGGTGTGCATTTCTTGCGACCCAAATCCAAATCCAAAAATGTTGAATAAGAATGTGTCGAGGATCCCGGTGCATTTCATGTGATGTGGCCCAAAAATAAGTTCTTAAATGACGTTCACTTTCTTTATAATTGACAAAAAGCGGTAGATAACTTTAAAATTGCACTATAGGTTTTACATGCATAAAAATCAGATTTTAGCCAAATATAGCAGTTGAGCGACCGTGCTAGAACCACGAAACTCGGGAGTGCCTAACCCCTTCTCCTGGGTTAACAGAATTCCTTATCTGGATTTTTGGTTCGCGGCTATTAAACAGAGTCAAACCTTTTCCTAAATCCGGGATTCAAATCGATGACTTGGGACACCATAAATCTCCCAAGTGGCGACTCTAAATTTCTTAATAAACAAATCCCATTTCGATTGTCTTTTAATTGGAAAAACTCCTTTTATTATACCCTTCATGGGGTGTAGTAAGCGAAAAAAGGAGGTGTGAAAGCTCTGACGGCTCTGCTGGGGACTAGAACCCAGGGTTCAAGAATTCGAGCTGAATTAAATTATTGTATTTGGCTTTATTTTATTTTGCTACATGTTTCATGCCTTATGTGCTAAATATTTTGCCGCTTTAATATTTGCTGAATTGTATATAAACTATTGCGAAATCCCTTCCTCTTTCTGAGTCTTCTACATCATGGAGAAGGGTGCACTTTGTGTAGCTTCTCTTCGGTTAGAGTCTTTTTCCCAATTTAGAATGAGGTTTGGATAAGTTGCAAAGCCGGCGGAGATTCTGTATCTCCGGTACGCTGCCTCCCCCTTGGCCCGAGTTTTCCGCTCGGGTAAGCCATATCTAGATCAATAAATCTAGGGTTTAAATCTAGAAGAACAATAAACTCATGTCGGATCCCTAGTAGGACGCTTCTTTGCATCATGTGCATTTAACTTAGGGGACTCAACACAGGGGCAGGGTCCGTCTAGGACAGGTGACTTGAATTGAAATGACCATCCTGATGCATCTTATGTGCTACTTGCATTTATTTGCTCGACTTCGCATGCTGACCTGCTTATATACAATGAGTAAAAAAATATTGTGAAAAATAGCAGTGTTAGGACTAAGTGAGGGTAATCATTTGAAAAGAAAACCAATACCCAAATAGTATCGAAATGTTGTCAGATTTTTCAGAAATGAAAAAAAAAAGAAAATATTTGGAAGAAAAAAAGAAATTATTGTCCAAAATAACTTTAATTTTGGCCAATCGGCCCGAACTACGCTGGTCTGATTCTCACCAGATTTGAGATACATAGGCAACCCTCATTGGGTCCAACCATCCCTTTTGCAAAATAGCCAAAAATACCAAAATTTTAATTTTTATCCAATAATTCAGGTGACTCCATTCTTGTTGTAAAATAAGCCGAATATCCCCAAAAGGGCGCCGGAAGGCTTCTTTTACAAGAATAGCCACCTTGAATCATTTTAAAATGGTTTGCGGGCACAGCCTTAAACTCTCCCTCTCGGAAGTGCTGAAAGGCCGTATCCGTAAAATTGAGTTTTGTCTTCTCAACCGAAATTTTGCAAAAATAGTTACTTTATCAAAATAAGCCATTACATGGCCAGTTTTCTTTAAATAGTCGTAGTTGACATTAAAACCTTCTCAATCTTGCGGAGGCTTGTGGCGATGCCAAGTGATGACCCACGGGTCCCAGGATTTGAAGCTTTGATGTACTCCTAGATTAGTCAGGTCTGTATTTTGTTTTGAGTCTGTATTTTTTTTATTTGAAAATGAAAAACAAATAGTCTAATAGTGGTGTAATCGCATTTGTCATTAATGAAAATTCACAAAAAATTGTGTCTTTATTTTTTGCATTCAATTTGCAAGAACTACGTTCGGGCTAATTCATGCGAGGTCATGATACATAGACAATCCACAGGATTCGACCATAACCAAAAGAAAAAGAAAAAAAGGAAAAGAGGAAAACCCACAAAAAGGCGGGGAAAAAAAAGAAAATAGCGAAAAACAAGAATGAAAGGAAAGGAAAATCAAGAAAGGCAAGAGAAAAAAATGGAAGAAAAATAAAAAGAGAGAAAGAATAAAAACAAATAAAGGAAAAGCTTGCAATTGGAAATAAGGAAAAAGTCGGGATAACGCATGCGGCCAATCAAAAGTTGTTCCCAATATGTTAAATGCCCTAACACTAACATGGTGATTTCATTTTGATATGTCATTCCAAAAATGTGGTTGGTTTGTGATTTTCAAAGTGGTAATTCTTCATTACAACACAAGGACAAAAAGTGATGGCAAACAACAATAGAATTGAGTTGGTTAGTACCGATTCCCAAGAGCAGGTGGATGAACGGGATGATGGGTTGGTTGAAGTGGTGCGGATGTTGAGACAACATATGGCAGACATGTATCAAGCCTGGATGACTAGGAAGGTACCAGCCCCACCACCACCAATTTCTCCTGCCATATCCACTACCCCCAACAATGAATACCCACTCAAAGCTTGTGATGTCCAATATTACCCCTCAAAAATCGCCCACAAGGTTCTTAATTCATACAGGAAGAGATCTCGGGATGAGCTTTATGCTGGAAGTGAAAAGGTTACAGGAAAAGTAGGGCGAGATAAAATAGCCATAAAGCTGAAAGGTGTAGAGCAATCCTTACAAAACATACAAGGAATGGGAGACCAGGGTAACATGTCTTATAAAGAATCGTCTGTTTCCCCGGACGTTCGCCTGCCTACGGGGTTCAAAGTGCTAAAATTTAACCTGTATGATGGGAGTGGAGATCCGGTAGCTCACCTGAGGGTCTATTGCAGTGAAATGAGAAGTGTTGGGGAGAAAGATGATTTGTTAATGGCAAACTTCAGTAAGATCTTGACTGAGGCAGCTTTAGAATGGCATAGTCATCATGATGTCGGCAAGTGGCCTACATTGGGTGACCTGGCTCAAGATTTTGTGTGACATTTTTGGTACAATAAAGATTTTGTCCCAATTTGCCCCTCCCTATCTCAAACAGAAAAGAAATCCAAAGAAAGTTTTAAGAATTTTTTGCTCAAATGGACCGAACAGGTTGCTCAGGATAGTCATGCCATTGATAGAAAAGGTGTTGTTGAGCCCCACCCACGATAGGGTCCGGTATTCGTTCTTGATAAACGTGTTCAACCTCAACACCAACCCCAAACCCATCCCCCAACAGCACATAATCCACCTCAGTGTTATTCCCCGAATAATATTCGATCTTTTGTCCAACCATCATGTCATTGCCTCCACCGACGACTGGATTCGGTGGTCATTCTTGCTAAACGCTTTCAGCCACAATACCAACCCCGTGAACGTCCCCAAACTCCACATAGGCCACCCCATTATTATCTACCAAACAATGTCCGACCATTTGTCTAACTACCAGGTCACTCCCTAGAGCGGGTACCAGCAGCCCAAAGCTCTCGTCTGTCTTCACAGCACTTTCAAGCATCCAAAAATCCCAGAAAACTGAGGCATGGAGGGAAACAAAGGCGAAAAATAATTTCACGCCTATCGGTGAATCCTACACAGATTGTTTGAAAAGTTAAAATATTTTGGCCTGATTGAGCCGCTCCTTGGATATACTCCAGACCCAAATGCGACAGGCTTTGATCCTACTGTCCGATGCATGTACCGCTTTAATGTCCAGGGGCATAGCATTGAAGATTGTCGCTCTTTGAAAAGGGAAATAGAACGAATGATTCAAGAAGGGTTAGTTGTGGTCAATGACAATGGCAAGGAGCTTGTGATTTCTCTCGGGAACTTGTTGATTAAAGTCGATAATCTCTTGGTCACCCACAGTGGAGTTTTGGTGGTTTATTTTGGTGTCATTTCTGTTGTCTGGGTTATCTCAGGGTTGTAATCCGAACATTGTCTTATGATTCAAACCATTCTATCCTTTCACTTTTGTGTTGTTTAGTCATAATAGCTTGTTTAGTGCCGTCTAGGTTTGTTCAAGGGCTTTAACTAGTTTAGTTTGCTTGTGTTGTTGTTTAAACTCTTTCACCGTCAGTCCAATGCAATTCTCCATTTCCCGCCATTTCTAGTCATTTTTTTCAGTTCTCTTCTATTTTTACAGTTCTTATCATGCTGGTTCTAGTGACATGACATGCACGCATAATTCTCAGCCTAGTTTTGAACAAGTCAATTTAGTAATGAAACAATGTTGAAGATGTAAGAATATTAGAGGGAAAGAAGTAAGGGAATTTTGAGATCCCTTCAAGCCCAAGCCAACTGAAACTGGGGGCAAATAGAACATAAAGAAATACTGTTGAAATGCATCATGCCGCATCGGTTTGAAGCCAAGGCAAGAGTGCCCCAAGTCTACAGTGACCGTTTATGGTACTGAGATTGTTGTTCAATAGTGCTAGATAATTGAAAAATACGGAAGGCAAATATGTGAATATGGTTAATCAAAAGATGTTACATATGTTTTCCTCAGCTTATTTAATTGTGTAGTTTGTACTCGACATGTTTTGAAGATTGGAATGACGAAGGCATTTTGTTCTGCTATCCAAACACTTTATCCATTGTTACCCCTTTTTAGACTCATTTATTTTCTTTCATACCCTTCTCTCGGAATCAATAGAAAACGTTGGAAGCCCGAGCGGGGAAGATCCATGGAGAAACAAGAGAAAGACAGTCCAAAAGAAAAGAAAAAAGAAAAACAAAACAAAAAAACAAAGAAAAAAAAAAGACAAAAAAAGAAGAAGAGAAAAGAAAAGAAAAGAATACGAAAAGAAAGAGAAAAACAAAGAAATGAAAATACGAGAAAGGAAAATAAAGGAAAAGAGCAACAACAAAAGTAGTCACCTGAATTGCGTTTGACTTGATCCCGAAAGGGTACGTAGGTGGCCTCTCTCTGAGGTTCAGTCACATCAAAAAAAAAATCCAAAAGTCCCCAAGAAGGAAACTGGGGCAGCAGTGGGGGTTGTTGTGAGAAATCTGATTCCGAAAGTTGTAATTTTTGAACCCGTGTTGAATTGTTTTGAGCCTTGATACCTTTCTTTATAACCCTATCCAATAGCCTGCATTATGGTCCAAAGAAAGACCTTCTGATCAGTCTTCAAGAAATGCCGAGTCAAGCGAGTAGAGGTGAATCATGTTAGGGCCACACTCCGGTACAAGAAGCCAACACTCCGGTACAAGTAGAAAAATTTTGAGAACGAGAGAGTCTTATTGGTGAAAACCTTCACGGGCACCATAAGGCGACAATGAGTTGAGAGAAAAATCAAAGTGAGAGAGGCTTGATGGTGAAAATCCTACGGGCACCACAAGTCGACTAAGGATGATGGATCATACCGGGCAAGTCGAGCATTGAAGCCAAGTTTCACGGAAAAAGGTGCAACAAGAGCTAAACATCATATTTGCTAAACAAAGTAGGCTGCAGGTGCATGTCAAGGTCGCTAGAGTCGGTATCTACATCTGATGGTTTGCTACTCTATAGGTTTCTTGTTAGGAATCGTATCTTTCCATTTTCCTTCACTGTTTTCTTCCTCCCTTGTTTTGCTGCCTCTTCTTGAGTATGTCCAATCATAACAAGTGAGAAATAACTTCAAAATCTGCCACCAAGCTTTCCAATTACGAAAATGGGATATGGTTAACACATCAAATCATCATAAGTCAGGAAAGAACAACAAGCATGACTGAGTTGGCAACAATTAACATGCTTTGGGATCCTTGTGAAATGCAAAGGCTTGAAATACATCAATTCATTAACAATCCAATAGATGAAGGGTAAGGGTGAACAAGATCAAAAGAATTTCCTGTGATAGGATGGACAAAGGGTGGTAAACCAGTGATGAGAAAGACTTTCCAAGAAAAATCAAAGTTAAGATGGACAATAAGGGAGTTGTAGATCTCGACGACCGGACCAGGGGTTAATGCAAGAAGGAACAACATACATCTTGAGTGGGTGGCAATTGACGTGCTTTGGGATTCGTGTGAAATACAAGGGTTGGGATGCCTCAATTCAAGAACCATGCAACAGATGAAGGGTGTTTGGTGAACGGATAAGAGATATTCTTCGTGTTAAGGGTAATAAAGAAAGTGGTTAGTCAATAAACAAGCAAGATCTTCGAGCAGGAAACAGTTATCATGACAAGTGAAGGAGCAACAGACTTCAAGGCCGAGGTCAGTAGTTAAGTCAAGAAAGAATAGCACATACACGGAGTGGGGGCAATAGGCGTGCTTTGGGATTCATGTGACACACAAAGGTTGGGGAGGTGCTAGTTCATGCAATAAAAATAGAAGATATTGGGCCTGAACGGAGAAAGGGTATTCTATGTGATGAGAACAACAAAGAAAGGGGTTTTGTCCAGAAACAAGCAAGGTCTTCGAGTGGAAATCAGTCTTCTTGGGAAGCGAAGGAGCAATCTCCCTCAAAGTTCAAGGCCACAAACCAAACACCACATTTTTAAACTGACAAGATTTTTCTTTGATTGAAACAGGGGCAGAAAACTTTCTTTGTTTTGTGTGTTTTGTTGCAATCAGGAGCCCACTTGGAGAACAAGGGAATACTTTTCAAGTTTCAGCAGTCAGGAGCCCACTTGGAGAACAAGGGAAGTACAATTCAAATTTTAGCTTTCAATTTATTATATTTGATAACATGTTGTACCAAGCCAGCATACTGGGGCAGAAAATTTTCTTTGTTTGTTTATTTTATGGCAGTCAGGAGCCCACCTGCAATACTTTTCAAGTTCAACAATCAGGAGCACACCTGGAAAACAAGGGAATACATTTCAAGTTTAGCAATCAGGAGCCCACCTGGAGAACAAGGGAATACATTTCAAGTTTCAGCAGTCAGGCGCCGACCTGGAGAACAATGGAAGTACAATTCAAATTTTAGCTTTTAATTTTTTATATTTGATAACATGTTGTACCCAGCCACCAAACTGGGGCAGAATATTTTCTTTGTTTGTTTAGTTTGTTGAAGTGAGGAGCCCACCTGGAATACTTTTCAAGTTCACCAATCAGGAGCCCACTTGGAGAACAAGGAAATACATTTCAAGTTCAGCAATCAGGAGCCCACCTGGAGAACAAGAGAATACATTTCAAGTTTCAGCAGTCAGGCACCCACCTGGAGAACAAGGGAAGTACAATTCAAATTTTAGCTTTCAATTTTTTTTAAATTTGATAACATTTTGTACCCAACCACCAAAATGGGGCAGAAAAATTTCTATGTTTGTCTATTTTGTTGCAGTTAGGAGCCCACCCGGAGAACAAGGGAATACTTTTCAAGTTCAGCAATCAGGAGCCCACCTGGAGAACAAGGGAATATTTTTCGAATTCAGCAATCAGGACCCCACATGGAGAACAAGGGAATACATTTCAAGCTTCAGCAGTAAGGCACCCACCTGAAAGAACAAGGGAAGTACAATTCAAATGTTAACTTTTAATATTTAATATTTGATAACATGATGTGCCCAGCCACCAAACTGGAGCAGAAATTTTCTTTGTTTGTCTATTTTGTTGTAGTCGGGAGCCCACCTGAAGAATAGGGGACTACTTTTCAAGCGTCAGCAGTCAGGAACCCGTCTGGAGAACATAGGCATATATTCCAGCGGTCAAGCATCACCTGGAGAAAGGAAAAACACTTCAGAGTGCGACTCAAGTCAGCAACAAAAGAGGCTTGCATAAAGAATGCGAGTCAACGGTCCGAGATGATCAGCAGAAGTTAGCCACAATCCAAAATAATAAAAGAAGAGGAGAAACAAAAATAAGAAAAAAGTGAATCCAAATGCAGAAGTAGAGAAAGATGTGAATTGCTTAAGATATAATGGAGTCACAAGCATGGTATGGTGTCCGGGTTTGGTCCGAGATGCCGAGGAAGAATGAATTAGTATTTGCAACTAGCTAGCGTCAAGGTTCAGATCCAAAGTCTATATGAAGAACCATACAACACTAAAGATCAAGCTTTAGAAGACTTATAGAAAGGAATCATGTAACTCGTAGTTGACAGGCTTAGCTAGTCTTTTTCATGTTTTGATTTTGATGTAATAACAAAGCCACGGATCGGAACCTTGATAGAACGGCACCTCGCTTATCTCTCAACCTCGTTACTCCATCACCTCACTCACTTTCGAACTACATCTGACATGATTCCTTTACAGCCAAGGATATGTAGGCAATCTCTAAAGCAAGGTTCGGTCAGACTCTTTTAAAAATGCTTCTTACGGAGTATTCAAACGGGAAAAAATCGCTCGTATCCGCTTGCTTAACTTTTCCCGAAAACTCTTTCGTATTTCCGAGCAAAGAGGGGCAATTGTGAGCTCGTGATTTTCGCCCTACATGAAGATAACTCCTAAAAATAGATCAAAATAAGTTTTATTGATTTTTTTTAAGGAATTTTCCTTTATTTAGTTGCATTTTAATATTTTAAAATCAAAATAATAAATACCAAAAATATCTTGCATAGCATTTAGGTTTTATCGGAAGTTATTTAGTTTTCACAAAAATTAAAATTCACAAAATAATATTTTATTTTTACATCTTTTTCTTTTGTTGATTTTTCTATTTAAATTAGGATTAAGTAATTTTTATAATTTTCATAATTAGTATAATTTAGATAATTTAGGTTTTTCATTCTAGAATTTTTAATTAAAAAAAAAGATGATAAAAAGAAATTGGGAATAAAAATTTGGAAAAACCCTTCCCCCAAAAAAATATTCCCCCCCCCCCCCAAAGACTTTCCCCCATATAAGACCTTTCTCCAAAATATTTTTCCCCAAAAAAGACCTTCCCCAAAAATATTTTCCCCAAAAAGTATTTTCCCCCAAAACTACTCCCCACCCCATCACATTAAAAATACCATACACACCCAATTCAAAGAGGATCAGTAAGAGATGAAAAAAATACACATTACGCATTTTTGAAGACTACTACGTCTATCTTCTTCTCTTCTTTAAAGAGAAAGAGTTTCGACATGCTTTGTGGTAATAAAATTTAGATTGAGGGTATTATGGTCATTTCATATCTATAACCTAATACAGCTATCTACATGTCTATTACTCCTACATACATTCACAGCATATTGTTCTCATTCTTATCGCCTTTACTCCTCTTTTCTCTTCGGTATTCCTTACTGATTTCCTGATTTACTGTGGATTTCACTCTCTATCTCTTTTTTCGGTGAATCCAAGTTTCATTTTACTTTGTGATTTTTCTACTTTGCACTATTGAGGTTTATGAATTTATCAAACTCTTCAATTTCAAGGGTTCTACTGCTTCATTTTTGCAGGATCCATTGATGGTTTACATAATGGTATGTATATGTGCTGCTAATTGCTTTTTAATATTAGTTCATATAGTTGGTATTTTTTTCACAACCAACTACGCAACCAACCAGCCGTCTCATTCTGTTCATGACCCAGTTCTAATTCCATATGTAAAAACCTCATGGAGGTGTTTGATAAAAAAATACTTTAATGAATTGGATTTTCTATTTGATTTCTTATGCATTTGTAGTCTTTTCCATCCTTCGAAGGTAAGGAAGAAAATAGAAAATTGCTAGCGAATGTTTGACACAATTAGCACATGTAGGTTTTTACACCTCTATCATGTTTTCTATTTTCACCACAGTGCATGAGAGTTATAGTTACAAAGCGAGATTTGTGGATTTTGGTTGCAACTATTTGTATTTCATGTCTTTAATCACTTCTTCACGAATGAAAGAAACTGAAATTTTCATGAATTAATTAAAGTGGGACTGAAAATTTAAATCCAGTGTAAAGAATTTCAGAAAATTCAAATTTATTCTTGATTTTCTTTGTTCTCCGCGGAGAAACTCCTTGCAGTTTAACTATAAATTGAGCCTGATTTACTGAATTTCATGACTTTCAGATCCAATCACTAGGTGATGAAGCTGTCTATTGTTTGATTATAGATATCATCTGATGAAGCTAAGAATCTCATTCGCTATGTAAGCTGATTAGAAGATATTCATAAGTTATGTGAAGAATTATGCCGATGATGTAGCTATATTTGTTTGTCCTGTGTCTTATGAAGGACATTTCAAAGAGACTTTCCCTTCAGGAGATTTTGGACCACCCTTGAATCATTAAGACAGCTAATCCGAATGTAGCCTGCTAAAAGTGATATTTTCGCATACTACTCTCACCTCGAGTCTTTCAGCCCGTTTGCACCAGTTGAATAACGTCCAACATCACAAAATTTGACAGAAGATTCATAGTTGACGTGAAATTATTGAGAGTCTATACCTCTTGTGCAGGCAGATGGCAGAAATATTGAGGCTGCAGGAAACGAAGTCAACAACGAGATCTTTTGAGAATTAATATGTTAGATCTGAGGGGAATCTGCTATAAGCCATTTGTTATTGAAACACAAAATTAAGTGAATTTTCCTGAAGCTATAGAATTTGGTAAGTGATTTCTACTGTAAATCAGACATATAACTGCTTTTTTATTTTCAACCAAATGAACCTCTAATTAGATCATTAGTGCAGTAAGTTGTGAATTTATATATATGCCTAAAGCAATTGATTTTAGAGTATATATCTGTTTAGCTTTTAATATGCCTGAATATTTTTTATGTCCATTAATTATCAAGTTCAACATTTGTAGGGGCAGCTAATCTGTCATATCTGCTTGACGAAATTGATATTCATTCTTACAAGGTTAAGGAGGAAACTTTTAGTAGGAGAGACATGACCTTAATAAGGTAGCTAAGTGGTTGGTTGTACGTCGGCGATGAGTACCGGCTGGACGAGTACAAGAGGTTGGAAATTATGTTATGTTTTTAGCCGTTTATGCATATTTCTGCACCATTCTTCTTCTTTAATAATTCCCGCATAGAAAAGAAGTCCTTGACGTAACAGTTATCGCCTCAAGTCTATATAGAAGGAATATTCAAACACAAAAAATAACAGTCAACGACATATGGATAAATTAAACCAACCAGCTCATGATACAAGTACAAACTTTTAAAAGTCAACAACATAAATGTTTATATATCCTCCTTCAATAAAATTTATAACAGCATGATAAAAAATACGTGAGTTAATAAAAAGATAAAAACTTCATATATACTTAAGTAAAGAATATGATGCTTATCAGAGTTTTAGAGTGAATTTAGGCAACTTAAATATTGAAATGATGGAAGTAAATCTACAAGTTCAGATCTGGAGCGCCGCCGTAGGAACATATTGCTTGGACAAAGGGAGAGCACATGTCAAGTCAATAACCATTGAGCTTCAGTCTGTTGTCCAATAATAAGATAGATATCTATTTTTTTGTGCTTATAAGAATTCATGAGTATATATCTTCTGTGTCGTAGATTATTGTAGATCGTTTGTTGTAGCCTATGTCATGTTTCCATCACCTTTTTGTCTATGTGGACATATAAATGACAAAACATATTGCACTTAAATGATTAGTAGGTTCCAGATAAGTTAATAACACTTTATAGCCTTCTTTGGGAGATAAATGTGAAAATGGATTGCTATCTATCAAATTCTCCCCGTAGTGAGAAGAAGATTCTGCCGTGAATGAGGCGGAGTCCTCGAAGTTTCTAATATACTACTTCTTTTACTTTCTTACTGCCTACTAAATGTACAATTAATTATATCATTGTACTTCTATCATAGTACTTCTACCTGCAAGTATATACTTTCATAGTTGGTTGGTGTTTATTTATTTTCGGAAGCAATATAAGTGGTATATAGTCTTCTCCTAAGCTGGTTTTTTTTTTAATAGCAGAAGTTGGCTTCTAAGTTGGACAACATAGCAAGTTATTGATAGCGGATGTTTAGAATGTGCGTATGTTTTACTTGAAATTACAAACACTGGGTATTATTTTTTAGAGATAATGCATAAATACCCCATTAAACTTGTCCTAAAAAGTCATTTATACACCTTAACTTTACGGGTGTCCTAACACCCCACTATTCTTGTTTGGCGTAAATTTAATACCCCATTGGGTGATGACCTGGCATGAAAAGTGTAGCTAATTCCTTAGATGCGCGTGAGGTAAAAAAAAAAGCTTTAAACTAATTTAATTTTTCATGTGTCACTTTCCTATTGGATAATCTAACTAATTAAACTTAATACTATTTTTTTATCTTTTCTTATTCATTTTCTTTTCTTTTCGTTCTCTTTCTTTTTCGCTTTTTTCATTTTAGCAGGCCAATGTCATCATCTTCCCTATTTCTTGATAAGTCATGTTTTATTTTTTGTTTCTCTTTTTTTCTTGTTGAATCTCTATTTACCCTCGTCTGTTTCTTTTGCCATATTCCATTAATATAATCCTACTACAAAGAATTAAAAAGAAAGAACAAAATATCTCACAATTAATGGATTATTTTTTGGACTGAATTTAAGGTATTGTGGAGCTGTAAATTACGATTTTGAAGGGTGATTTCACAAGATTTTGGGGACGTTTTGGGGCTAAAATTTGCTGTAATTTTCAGTAATTTTAAAGGGGAAAAAACTGCTGGAATTCTGGGGTGTCTTGGAGCTGATTTTTGTAGCTGTGTTTTGGTTTTCGCAACTAATTTTACAAAGATTTTGGGGTGAATTTTGAGGTATTTTGGGGTGAGTTTTTGGTGCTGATTTTGGGGTTCAGTTGGTACAATAATTTTAACTTCTTATAGATCAGCTACCCTAAGCTCTGCCTACTCCGCCGCCACCATTAGCATCTGTGGTGGTGGTCTCCTCTTCTTCTTCCACTTCCCCCGTTTCGTCTTCGTATACGCCCCCTTCCAGTGATTAATTGTGTCACGTGAAACAGAATTATTTTTAGTATTAAGGGGATTAATCATTTGGAAACTTTATTTCACAAATTATATTATTATATATATACAATTAATTCAACCATTTCTTGTATCTCCATTTGTGGCTATAACATGGAAGGCTTTTTGAGATTTTTGACGAATGATTTGTGCCGTGGAAATATTTGGGAACACATTCATTAATTTATTTCTTGTGTTACTTACCTGCTCATTTGATCGAACATATGTTTGTTTTATTTATATCTAGAAGCAGAGACATGTATTTTGGGGTAAGTTTTTGGTGCTACTTTTGCAGGTTTTCAAGGTAGTTTAGAACTGGTTCCATGTTGGTGTAGGTGGTGATGAAGATGACATGAAAAAAAGAGTTAAATAAAAACGTAATTAAATAAGTGGGGGGAAAATGAATCAGTTTTTATCACGTGGCGCGTGTACTATACATTCCACCACAAGACTGACTAAGTACTACCAATTGGGTATTAATTTCGGGTAGGGGTAAGGCCTGTGTACGTATTACCCTCCCCAGACCCCACTTTGTGGGAACATACTGGGTAGTTGTTGTTGTTGTATTAATTTCACTCCAAACAAGAATAGTGGGGTATTAGGACACCCGTAAAGTTAAAGTGTGTAAATGACTTTTTCGGACAAGTTTAATGGGGTATTTATGCATTATCTGTATTTTTTATAATAATTAACTATGGTAGGACTAAACAATTCTAGAGCCACATAATATTCTTATGTCCTCTTTTGCTCATATTTTTGTATAGAAAGGTTTCATTATGCCCATGTTGTACGAAAAATAATTTTTCTTGTGGATATCCATATTGATTTCTGTATGGACTACTATTTTCACTAAGAACCAACAAGGTTGAAAATATAAACTTTAGGTATATATATTTACTTTCATAAAAAGAAATAGATAATATTTTAATTCCAGTCAGGCTGGAATTCTGCTGCTTTACGTCAGAATATTGATCATATTTTCTCTGCCTATTTAAGTAATTACATATGTTATGTTAAAGCTATGGATGGCTATTTTCTAATTTGAATTATTTTCTTAAGGAAAAACCATTTGACTTTCCCAGAAGGGTCTGAACTAAAAGAAAAATTCTTAATCATAATGTATATGCCAAGAAGCAAACACTTGATAGCTAATGTTTGATCAAGATTAATCTATTTGAGAAATGAAAGAAAAAAGATACTTTAAAGATAGCAAAACTTTAGTTCAACATTTGAAATATTGGACTCTTTTTTCATACTTTTTGTGTAAAATGTAGATCTTTGAATATAACTAATATAGAACCAATGCTAGATTTCATTAATTTTCTCAATAGCTAGAAGCACTGGTATGCCATTGGTATTTTATCACACTCAATATTTTGGTTGATGTTGCTGAAATCTATTGGTCTATGTCTGATTAGTGCGTAAAAAGATATTAACTTGCTTATTGACAGAGAAAAGCATCAGTTTTGGACTTATATATGATCGATTTGTGTGAAGATCAAAGTGATTCAGTGAGCTTTGGTTTGGTAACCCTATGTGTTATAATTTGGCTTTTACTGAATTGGTTGTTTTCTTAACTAAGAGACAGTAGTGGTGCCTTTTTTGCTTGTGTAATATCTATACATTGAGACATTTTCTATTTGTGGGTTTGACTTGTAGGATTATGATGGAATTTTATATAATTGTATAAACTATGAAGCATGACGGATTTAGTCATTGACAATGCTATTTCTGCTAATGAATCTGGTTTTTGAATTGGAGTTTAACTTGCTGAGATTGTTACAGGCATACCCAATGAAATGTTGTCTAGATTTTTCAGTGATGGATTCTCATCTTGAAGTTCCAATGAAATTTGCAAGCTGAATCCGTGTGCGAAACAAAGAAAAAAAAAGATTGGACGTAAATAGGAGAGAGAAAATGAATGTATAGAGTGTTGCAAGCATCAGAGAAGATGAAATCTAAAATAATTTAAGAGAAAGGTCGAAAGAAAAGCAAAAGGAGTGTATCGGTCCTTGGTATGATTGTGAGTATTGGTTTTGGAACATATGCTTTGTTGTTTTGCGTTGCTGTAAGCAATAAGCAGCTGTAAAAAATTGTTGATTTCGGTACTCATAGGTCTTGGACAGAACAAATCAAATGATGTGGTTTATGATAAAACACCACAATAAGTCTTTCATGTATTATTTTTTCTTTCTAAACTAAGGAGGAATCTAGTGGCCTTAGATGTCCTAATAGGGGATTTGCAAGATGCTTATTTTGAGGAGCATTTCTTTGACAACAAAATATAAGAGTTTTCCATTTTATGTTACATGCCATGCCAACTGTTTATCGAGACTTTGATAGGTTTTAAATCAACACAGGAATTGATATACTTTACCGAAAATAGGATAAATATATTTATGACATCAAGCTTAAAAATGCAATTCGCGCTTGTGCTCTTTCGTATTTTCTGCACTTCTAGCATAGGTATACTATATACATCATTGACTAAATAATCAATTGACTACCAACAACAACAACAACAACAACCCAGTATAATCCCACTTAGTGGGGTCTAGGGAGGGTAGTGTGTACGCAGACCTTACCCCTACCCTAAGGTAGAGAGGCTGTTTCCAAATAGACCCCCGGCATCCTTCCCTCCAAGAACTACCCACCTTGCTCTTGGGGAGACTCGAACTCACAACCTCTCGGTTGGAAGTGGGGGTTGCTTACCATCAGAGCAACCCCTCTTGTCAATCAATTGACTACCGAAATTAGCAATAAACAAGTAACAACCGCTTCAAAATTCAAATGTTGGGCCTATGCTGGCACAGGCCATGCCCCATCTAGTCAACATAGAAACACAATGCAAAAACCCTAATACTATCTATTGACAAAAGATCAACCATCAGCCCCGTCGTTTCTTCTCCATTAATGACCCCTCGTCGTCTTAAACCAAAACCACCATCTCGCTCACCAAAACAGCCCCGTGTTCGTCGTCGTCACGCCCAAACGACAACCAGCATCTCCATAGCCAACTAGCCACCCCAAACGACCAGCAGTTCATCTTCCTCCTCGTCGTCAACTCGTACCAGCTCCAGCTCGTCATCTCACTCTCCCGTCAACCAGTCGTACCCCAAGCAGTCCACACCAGAAATACAGTGGGAAACAGCGATGGAGTATGAAAGTTTGCTAGTCGTTGAAGTCACGAGGTCGAGGTATTGGTTCGAGGTTGTCCGGGTGTGGGTCCGTTGAGTCTCCGTTTGTGGTCCGGTTCTTTATTTCATCGTTGTTCAAGGCTTCCGGTTTGTGTTCGGGAGTTCTAGCAATTTGAGGTCAGATATTTTTAATTAACTGTATTTGTAAGTTTAGTTTTGTTCACCGCTATGAGCAATTAAAAGCAATATGTAGCTCATTCGAATTTGTCGATTCTCTGCCAGTTTTGGAACATTTGCTGTTTCATCTGTTAATAAGATTGCGATTAACAAATTTTAAAGTTAGGTTTATAAATTTAGGTCTTTATGAGATTTGTATTGCGGAAGGGATATGTGTGATGCCATGTTTGTGTTATATTCATCTGCCAAATTGTTATATTCATCCGTCGGTCCCCATGTTTAAAACATTTACTCCCTCCATTCCAGTTTATGTGAACTTATTTGATTGGGACGGAGTTTAAGAAAATAAAGAAGACTTTTGATTTATGGAGTGAAATGATGCACCTTTATTTTTTGTGGTTATAAATCATTGCATAAAGATAAATTGTTTCCAAATAAGGAAAGGAGTCATTCTCTTTGGCACGGACTAAAAAAGAAATAGGTTCACATAAATTGAAACGGAAGGAGTATTAGTTCTTAAAGGAAAGAGATTTTTTTTTAGCCTTTTAATGTAATAGACAATCTCTTTAATTACAATAATACTTAAATGTTACAATTATTCACAATATATCATCGTGATTATGGGTATAGTTCCCGTGACATGGTTACGATACCTAATTATAAAATTCAGGGGTGCTTTTCATCTAACCCGTTTATAACAATTTCGAATAATAAAACCTTTTGGAATAAATTAAGGCGTGCCATGCCAATAAAATCCCTTAAGAATTATATTAGGAATATGGGAATTGATTGGCAATATGAATTTAGGTCTTCGAGTTAGGTAGAAGGTTCAAATTAAGAGGACTTCCCTTTTGTTTAAATTCGAGGCCCGAATTTATATTTGTGAATTAATTGGCCTTTTAGAGACAAATAATAAATAGAAAATTTTAGTTTGCTTTAGGTTGGCCTTCTAATAATAAAAATGGGACGAGCCTTACCAAATGAAATACAAATTGTGGGGCCCTCATTAATTTCTTAATTAAAAGTACTTAGAGATTTGGGACGGGCCGTTTAGCAAATTTCACTGCCTTCCCAACAGATAATAACACGTTAGACTCTTTAGACGAGATTTTAATAAAATTACATTCCTAAACTTGGTGTGCATTTCATGCGACCTAAATCCAAATCTGAAAATGTTGAATAAGAATGTGTCGAGGATCCGGGTGCATTTCATATGACGTGGTCCAATAACACGTTCTTAAACGATGTTCACTTTCTTAATAATTGACAAAAAGCGGTAAATAACTTTAAAATTGCACTATAGGTTTAACATGCATAAAAATCATATTTTAGCGAAATATAGCAGTTGAGCGACTGTGCTAGAACCACGGAACTTAGGAGTGCCTAACCCCTTCTCCCGGGTTAACGAATTCCTTACTTAGATTTCTGGTTCGCGATTGTTAAATTGTGACGACCCGGCCCGTCGTCACGAGAATTACCACCCCGTTATGTTGTAAATGCATGTTTTATGATTTTATATCAGTGTTAGAGTCTATCGGGTGAGTTAGGAGTGAATTTGATTGAAAATGAGGCATATAGCCTTTTTGAAGGAGACTTGAATAAGGAAAGTCAACCCGGAGTTGACTATTTGGTTAGAGGGCTCGGAATCGGATTCTGATGATTCGGTTAGTTTCGGGAGGTGATTTGTGACTTAGGGGAGCGATCGGAATTGAATTTGGAGGCCCGGTGTAGTTTTAGGCTTGAATTGGCGAAGGTTGAATTTTGGCGAAATCCGAACGGTAGGTGAGATTTTGATCCGGGGGTCGGAATGGAATTCCGACAATTCCTGTAGCTTCGTTATGTGATTTTGGATATGTCCGCAAAATTTCAGGTCATTCGGACGTCATTTGGTCGGATTTTTGATAGAATGTGTAATTCGGAAGTTTTGAAGAAATTTAGGCTTGAATCCGTGGGTGATTGGTGATTTAGATGTTTAGGATGGTGTTTTTATGATTGGAACAAGTTCGTATCATGTTTTGGGGTATGTTGGTGGTTTTCGTTGGGGTCCCGGGGGCCTCGGGGTGAATCTGGACCATCATTCGGCATTTGGAAGCAAGAAAAGACTTGCTGTAATCTGCAGATCACTGGGCGGTGATTTGGCCTTCGCGTTCGCGAGGGCACGGCCCGCGTTCGCGTAGGCCAAGTTCAGCAGGCATCGCGTTCGCGAGGGTGGTATCGCGTTCGCGTATTGGCAAGGACGTGAAGCATCGCGAACGCGTGGGCGAAGGACGCGTTCGCGTAGAGGGAAGTCATTAGGCATCGCGTTCGCGTGGGTCGTGGCCGCGTTCGCGTAGAAGGATCTCCGGATGACTGATAAAAATGTGCATCGCGGACGCGTATGGCATGTCGTGTTCGCGAAGGGTATTTTGGGCAGAGCTTCACGGACGCGTGAGAGGCGTCGCGAACGCGTAGAAGAAGGGTCTCTGGCAGTGAGTTTAAGTTCAGAACAGACCAGTCGCGGGTTTAATACCCAAAACCCCCATTTTTGAGTTCCAAGAGAAGAAATTGATGGGAGATTGCTGGGAAATCATCGGGGTTTCGTTGGAGGTAAGTTTTGTGGCTTAATTACATCATTTTAACATGAAATCCTTGGTTAAATCCCTGTAAATTAAAGATTAAAGGTGGGTTTGAGCCTTAGGCCTAAATTGAAGAAAAACACCGATTTGAGTGGGCAAATGGAGTCCGATTTTGGTAAATTTTATATGCCTAGACTCGTATCGAGATGAGAGTTCCGAATATGTGACTTTTGTAATTTTTCGACAAGCGTACCGAAAGTCGGGTTTTGACAACTTTGGAAATTTTGATGTAAATTGAGTTGTTTTGATTGGGTGTCGTCCTATTGGCCTAATTTGTTGTGTTTCTACTGTATTTGATCAAATTCTACGCGTGCGGAGCTTGATTCTCGTGGCAAGAGCATTGCGGAGTAGTCGTCGCGCCGTATTGAGGTGAGTAATAGATGTGGGTGATGACCAGCGGGTTCGAAACCCCGGTATACCACTTTGTGACGCTGTATAGCGGTGAGACACGTACTCTCATGTGAGTGCGGGGTCGATTGTGCTTGGGGACTATGGCTTAGTCCGACTTGTTGATACTGTGTTATGATATTAGGCTATTCTTGAGCCGTCGAACCTCCTTCTCGGATGGTTGCATATTATATATTGTGATAATGGCCACTCTTGAGCCGAGCAACCCCCTTCTTGGGCGGTTGAGTATACATGTGGGCCGCGAGCCAGTTATTGGATCCCGCGAGGATCGTTATCATTGTCTTATCATATTGACATGCTAGTTACTACCGGTCCGTAGCTATTTCTGTTATCATGCTATTTCCAATCTCTGGAACTTGGTATTACTGTTTTCCAACTGAAAAAGGATAAAAAGGTTTTCAAAACTACTTTTGAGCTCGCGAGGCCGTATTTGCATATTAGCCTGCCTGGTAGTGGATCGGGCCGCGCGCCACAGCGGAGTATATATGTTGGATCGGACCGCACGCCGCAGGTGATATTGTGCTTGGGCTGTAGGAGCCCCTCCGGAGTCCGAACCCCCACAGTGAGCACGGGTACCCCCAAATTGGATCGGGCTACGCGCCGTAATGGTCATATCATGCATTGCATTGCATTTTAGCTACATCCGCTAGCTGTTATACTGTTTTTGCTGGTACTTGATGGTACAGGTACGGTTGATATTGATTCCGTGACAGGGTATTTGACTACGAACTTTACATAGTGCTTTATTGCGGATTTCTTATACGCGTCGTCTTACCCTTGTTTATTACCACCGAGTCCGGCAAGTACTCATTTTACTCCTTGCACCTTGTGTGCGGATCCGGGTACCTCTCAGCGAGTGATCCGAGTGGCGCGTGCGAGGCGACGTTTGTGGATATTCGAGGTAGGTGCAGAGTCCGCAGGACCCGATATTCCTTCTTACCGTCTTGATTTTGTATTGACTTTTCTTTCCGCACTTGGTATCTTGTAAACCTTTATACACTCATGTTCAGTAGAGGCTCATGACTCTTGACCCTTCGGTCTATGGGAGTTAGTATATTTTGGGACTTGGTCTCCCCGCTGTTGGTATAAGTATTACTATTGTTTCATATTTTGAAATGCTTAAATGGGTTAAAGAGAGCTTCAAGCTCCGTTGTTGATATTGATTGGTCAGGCTGGCTTAGCAATGTGCTCTGGGCGCCATCACGACCGGATTTGGGGTCGTGACATAAATAGAGTCAAACCTTTTCCTCGATCCAGGATTCAAATCGGTGACTCGGGACACCATAAATCTCCCAAGTGGCGACTTTGAATTTCTTAATAAACGAATCCTGTTTCGATTGACCTTTAATTGTAATTACTCATTTATTATACCCTTCACGGGGTGTAGTAAGCATAAAAAGAAGATGTGACACCAGTTACTCTGCAAGGCCTCACAACAGGCATGCCTAAGGGACTGGACTGACAGACTGACAGCCATCTCCAATGTATAAAAGGCTACGGCCATCTCCAATGAATGAAAGACTACAACCATCTCCAATGAATGAAAGACTACGGCCATCTCCAATGTATGGAAGGCTACAACCATCTCCAATGAATGAGAGGCTACGGATATCTCCAATGAATGAAAGGCTACGACCATCTCAAATGAATAAATGGCCAACGCCATTATCGTAACAAGTCGACTTAGCTCGATTACGACAAGTTAACTCGACACAGTCGAGATCAGTTACATGGTCATGACCATCTCAAACAAATAAATGGCCAAGGCCACTGTCGTAATAAGTCGACTTAGCTCGATTACGACAAGTTAACTTGACACGGTCGAGATCACTTACATGGTCACGACTATCTCAAACGAATAAATGGCCAAGGCCACTATCGTAATAAGTCGACTTAGCTCGATTACGACAAGTTAACTCGACACGGTCGTGATCATTTACATGGTCACGACCATCTCAAACGAATAAATGGCCAAGGCTACTATCGTAATAAGTCGACTTAGCTCGATTACGACAAGTTAACTCAACATGATCAAGATCACTTACATGGTCACGACCATCTCACACGAATAAATGGACAAAGCCACTGTCATAATAAGTCGACTTAGCTCGATTACAATAAGTTAACTCAACACGATCGAGATCACTTACATGGTCACGACCATCTTAAAGCAATAAATGGCCAAGGCCACTATCGTAACAAGTCGACTTAGCTCGATTACGACAAGTTAACTCGATACGATCGAGATCACTTACATGGTCACGACCATCTCAAATGAATAAATGGCCAAGGCCACTATCATAATAAGTCGACTTAGCTCGATCATGACAAATGAAAGCAACTCAAAATCGGCCGATACCACACATATTACTACAACAAGCATATAAAATAAAAGATACGAAGAGAAATATCAAAAGAACAACTTTTAATTTCCTCAAAAGAGAAAAAAAGGTATGCAGTTACAAAGGGATCTATTTACACCCCTACAAAATTACAAAAGCAAAATAAATATAAGTTCTAGCTGCCACCACCTTGTTCACCGTCACTAGCTGGCTCATCATCTTGCCAGATGCCGCCTTCGATCTGAAAAAGCCATAAAAATCTAGGACCCGAAATCTATACAATTTACGTCTTCCGAGGTATAGCCCGTCTGGTCTGGGGAATCGGAACTATACCTATAAGCTTCTAGGGTGACCCGAACCAAACGACGATGTTCCTCGACCTCTGCCTCAGTGGCACGACCGGCGGCAAGCAAATCCCCGAACACTGCCAGCTTGGCTTCAATATATACTCACATGTCATGTGCCTCGCTAGACACGACGTCGTCAGACATAGTCGCTGTAGCTTGCCTAAGAGTGTTAATATCGACCATCTTGGCATTGAGCTTGGCGGTTAGGGCATCGACCTTGGCACGCAAATTAGTGGCCTCCGCCATTACTCCACACCCAATCTCCAACTCATCTTCCTTCGACTAAAGAAGAGTCTCCAGTTCTATATTTCGAACCAGGACGGACATTAAATGATCATCTACTTCCTCCAATTGATCCACTCACTCCCACAGCTGAGCATCCGACTATTCTAGGCCCGCACGAAAAACTTGGAACTGCGGGTCCTGAGCGTATAGGTCCGCCAATGTCTGGTGCTTGGTGCGGCACTCCTTATATTTCTTCACCACCCTCTTAAGCGTAGCGGCCTTCTTCTGTGCTCGCCGGTCCCTCTCTACTTCCAAAACGCGAGGGTCTGAAGAAAAGAAAACAAATCAGCATACACTCGAGTTTTATTCTATGAAATGTAAAGAACAAAATATACCTACAAAGCTGTACCGGTGACTCTTCGGGATAGGTCCCTGTCGCTGACATCCTTTAAACTTTCACTCTTGGCGGTCGCACACAGTAGAGTCATATCTGCTGCGGCCTGCTTATTGTTCAGCAACAAGTTGTACCCACTTGGAATCACGATCCGGCGGTTAGGCCCACCCGCTGTCATCTTTACGCGGGCATGATCCCTCCGCGGCACGTCCTCGACCATATGATCCATTTCAGGACCTGTCCTATCCTCGTTTCCCGCCGCCTTGGCAGCAACCGACGTGCCACTCTGTGGGACACGTGCGGGGGCAATATCAGAAATCGCCCTCCTCAGGGAAGACGACCTCCCCGAATAAATGGCATCGGCCAATAAGACTGGACTCGACTCTAGATGGGGCTCACTCGCCCTCTCATCCTCTGTAGCAATTCCTTTGCCAAGCATCAGTCGAAGACTCTTCCGTTCCGGTGGCTCCTCGCCTTTGTAAGTCTCCTCCTCATGTTGAGGGGATGGAGGCGAAGGAGTCGCTTCACTCGTGGACTCAGCCATAAGCACGGCCTCAGGTTAGGCGACCTCGGGGATGCCCTCGCTTGTAGATTCTCAGGGCACGTACTCGTCCCCAGAGTCGGTCCGCGCTGCCGATGGGGCTGCAACGTTCCGCCTTCTCCTCCTCCTGGGAGTTCCCCGACCTGCCAAAATAAGATAGGTTAAACAACAACACTTAAACGAAATCCCCAAATTCTGGTCGAGACGTTACCTAATGTGCCATATCGATTGAGGAACGCCGACCACGTGCGACATTCCTCCGCAAAGGGAATCACCCTTTCCACCAACGACCTTATGTCTTTTACAGGTCAGGGTGGAGAAGCCCTCGCTGCAGAAAAGAGCAGAAAAAGAAGTTATAAGGATTGAATGGCCAAAGGTTGCGAAGATATTGAATAAGGGTAAAAGCACTCACGTTCCGGGTTCCACCTCTTCGGGGATCCCTCAAGGTTCGACACACCAGGTCCTCCGTCCTAATGAAGAAAAATTTGAACCAGAAGCGACGATTAGGCTTGTCATCAGCCCTGACAACCAAGCCCCTCGTTCAACGACTCTTTAATTGCAGCATAGAGCCCCTCATATAGCCGGGGCTAAATAACTGCAACAAATAATGGACCGAGATGTCAAGTTCGACCCTAGTCGCATAAGTGGTCAAAATACGACACACTTTCCAAGTGTACGGAGTAAGCTGAGCCGGACATACATTATAGAAGCGGCAAAGCTCCTCGACCAAAGGATAAATCGGGAGATCGTACCCGATCAGGAACGGGTACTCATAAAAAGTGCAAAACCCTGGCCGGTGCATGTTAATGAAGTCGGTCCCAGCTGGCTCCATAACCACCAAGTCAGGAATTCGGCACGCCCCCCATAGGCCATCCAAATGTGATTGAAGAAGCTCAATGTGATCCCATAGGGGAGTCGGGCTCCTAGTTGGAAATTCCCTTCGAGCATGATCCCCGTAGGCCGTCCAGTTTGATTACGTTACCACCCTAAACTATAAGGTTAAACTCTTTGAAGGACGGATCGCCAATTTCGCCCATTGAAGACGTATGTCGTATATGCCTCCAACGAGCGGAGGGACTAACTGTATGGGGCCAAATACGACCATTCACACGCTTATGGCGATAGGGTACGACCCCTCTCATATGTTCCTTGTAACATGAGTATGGTTCGGACGTAAGGATGCGAACAACATCACTCACACTTGGGCGTCCCCATTAAGAGGATTTCGACTACGCTCCGACGATTTTTTATTATTATTTTAAAGGAGGCCCCTTTCTATACAAAGGGGCCTTCCCCATTGTAACAGATTAGGTGTTATTATCTAATAATACAACTCTCTCATTCTCTATCTATTTTTTTAACTTCGATAAACAATTGTTCTTGAAGTTTTTGATTTTTGCAATATCTTTATATCACAACTACATCGATCTCACATCCAGGTTCACTATATTTGTTACGATTTACCCATTTTCTATCTTTTGATTATTTTAAGCTTATAAAGTAACAATTAACTTTTGAGCTAAACACCTACTTCCATCAGTGTGTTTAGTTGGAAATACTACAAACACTTCCACTTTAATCTGAGAAATTATGGCAACACCTCCTCTCTTGCCCATAGGACATTCATATCATTGTTCAAATAATAGACCTTGTTTAGATAATATTTGTTGAAGTTGAAAAATCATTAATTTGCATAATTTAATTTTTTTGCAAATAATGCATGCATTCAAATTTTATAATTAGTGGACGTTTGGACATAAGAATTATAAAAATTAGGAAAAGTCTGGAAAAAATTCAAATAAAATTAGAGTTATGTTTGTTCGAGAATACGATTTTAGGTTGTTTTTGAATTTTCCTGATTTATCTGAAGTGAAAATTTGGAAAATATTTTTTTTGAGTTTTTCAAATTTTCGAAAAATATTAAATCATTTTCAAGTAAAAACTAAAAATTTTGTAGACAAAAATTAATTTTGAAAAAAACTACTCCCTCCGTTTCAATTTATGTGAACATATTTCCTTTTTAGTATGTGCCAAAAAAGAATGACCTTTTTTTTTATTTGGAAATAATTTATCTTCATTCAATAATTTATAGCCACACAAAATAAAGATGCTTCATTTTACATCACAAGATCAAACATTTTCTCTTTTTTCTTAAACTCCGTACCCAGTCAAATAGGTTCACGTAAATTAAAACGGAGGGAGTAAAAAAAAATAAAAAAAAAAGTAAATTATTTTTATTGCCAAACGGGCCCTTAAAATCCTTAAAAATGTAGGAGAGAGGGAGAAAAAGAAAATTCCACGTATGTTTTGGAAAAGCAAAAGAGCAAGAGAAATTATGAAAAAAAAAAAGAAAGAACGGTGGAAAAGAATATCAAAAGAAAAAAGAAACAATGAGCGCCCTAGGAAACAAAAAGAGAAAAGCCCTTGAAAGAAGGAAAACTACTAGCGGTAACAAGTTGAGTGGAGAGCCTTATCCATTATTTCAATATCTTCCAAACTTCAAGACTCACTCGCCCCCCACCAAACGTGCATAACATACTTTTCTTTTTAATCTCAAAACAAGTTTTCAATCTAAATAATATAATAAAAAAGAAATATATATTTTCTCCGTCTTAATTTATGTGTACCTGTTTGACTGGCCACGGATTTAAGAAAAATTAAAAACTTTTAAAAGTTGTAGTCCTAAGCAAGTTAAAAAGAGGCACAGAGTATTCGTATGATTATAAAAACTTCTCATTAGGGATAAAGTTGTAAGTTTATACTAAATTATTTCAAAATAGTTCATTCTTTTTGGAACGGACAAAAAAAAAAATAAGATCATATAAATTGAAACAGAGGGAATATCTTATACTCCATCCGTTTCAATTTATGTGAACCCATTTGATTGGGCACGAAGTTTAAGAAAAGAGAGAAGACTTTTGATCTTGTGGTGTAAAATAAGGCACATTTATTTTGTGTGGTTATAAATCATTGCATAAAGGTAAATTGTTTCCAAATAAGGAAAGTGGTCATTCTTTTTTGCACGAACTAAAAAGGAAATAGGTTCATATAAATTGAAACGGAGGGAGTATATCGTAGAAGTACACAATTTCCATTTTATAATGCACATTTGATATTCCACGACACTGAATATTGTCATAGAAGCTAGTAGAGGTTTTTTCTAACTTGTTCTAAGGTGTTTAGTTTACATCACATCACGCGGGGGCGGATCTAGCCTGTTGAATACGGGTTCCCGTGAACCTAGTAGCTTTTGCATATATTCCGTATATGTATTAAAATATTTAGTAAATATTCATAAATATTTAACTGTAAATCCAGTTACTTATTATATATTTACTTAAGGTCGTTATAGGAACCCATAAACGTTAAATGTTGGATCCACCTCTGATATTACCCCATCTATTTTATCGTGCATGCACTAGTTTAAATAGTATTTATTCCATATCTCAATTTATGTGAGATAATGTTCTTTTCAATTTAGACAAGAGGCGTTGCTCTGATGGTAAGCAACCCCCACTTCCAACCAAAAGGTTGTGAGTTCGAGTTTTTCAAGAGTAAGGTGGGAAGTTCTTGGAGGGAAGGATGTCGTTGGTCTATTTGGAAAAAGCGTCTCTACCTTAAGGTAGGGATAAAATCTTCATATAAACTATGCTCTCGAAATCACACTAAGTGAAATTATACTAGGTTATTATTGTTGTAATGTTCTTTTCAATTTATTTATTTTTTAAAAAAAAGTCAAGTTGAGTGATAAAAAGATCGTCCGTTTAAAGGAAAAGTTAAAGCAAGTGGCATCCACGCGCCGAGGATGAAGATGGGTAGAAGGCAATTCACAATCTATTTTCTTTCCATTTATGGTACAGTAGGGACAAGTGGTCGAGTAGGTCGCGGGGACCAAAATAGAAAGAGAGTGGATAACGCCGAATCTTTTTTTATACCTATCAGATAATATTAAATTAGAAAGGAATATATATATTTATAGTCCCTTTCTTCTTATCCTTCTTCCCATACTTTCATATCACAACGTTCCCCAACTTTGTAACCTTAATTTAAAGAACTATTTACCTAATTAATTGGGTATTTTAGGCTTTTTTGAGAGCTGTATGTTGGATTATTTTTGTTACTTAGATGATGAGTTTGAAAATGGGTTCAGTTTCTTTCAACCAACAAAACAACCATGGGATCATGGTTGACCAAAATCAGGATTTTGTGTGTATTGATTCTTCTTCAGAAGATTCGAGCAATTTCTCGTCGTCCGCAGACGACGAATTGCTTGGTGAAGAAGACGGAGAAGAAAGGAATTCTTCATTTTCGTCTTCTGATCCAACTTTGCCTAATTCTTCTGGTAGTTCAAGTTATGAGCTCACAATCACAACGGGAGCTTTGCAAAATATGTCCTCTCTTCTTCAAGAACTTCCTTTCAAGTAAGAACTGTTCTTTAGCATTTTTTATTACTACTTTTTTTTCTTTTAAGAGAATTAACTTTTTATACACTGAGATTAACTGTTTGCTCACCTAAAAGATAAATTTGTAATCGTTCCTGATAAATGAACTTAGCTACCTGATTGAACATAGATTATTGAAATTTAATAAAGAAAGAGTTTTTGAAGATAGAGACGAAAAATAATTTTTAGAACTTGAAACTGTATTTGGACTATGTATTTTACTGCTAAAATATTTGTAAGTAGAAAATTTTGAATCACTTTTTTGAAACTTAGAAAATTCATCTTTCATAAACTGCCAAAAATTGATCACTTTTTATAATCAAACAATGTTTTTACAATATTTTTAGAAAAAAAGTGGGAAAAAAATTATCTTATCACCAAACGGGAGCTTAATAATGAATAAATAAAGCAAGTAACCCAGGGCCAACAGGCCGGCATTTTTTCTGGTAAAAAATAATGGAACATTAGTTTAGTACTTTTCTATTTTATTTTTATTTTGCATTACATTAATCTAAGATAAGTTTTAGTGATTAATGATGATGCCTAATGCCTGCTGAACTTATATTGACTAACTAATTAAGCTGTCAATTTATATAAGCTAAATTTTATTTTAAATATTTATTTCTCTCATATGCTTTATGGAGATACTAATTGTCTCATTTGTTTATTTAGGAGAGGGTTGTCAAAGCATTACAATGGAAAATCACAATCATTCACCTCTTTATCAAATGTGTGTTGCTTAGAAGACTTGGCCAAACCTGAAAACCCATGCAGGAAGAAACTCAAATCATGCAAAAGCTATGGAGTATTTTTGGAAGATTTTAAATCAGATCATCACCAATCTCCTCTTTCAAAGAAAGCAAACAGAAGAGGGTCATATTCATCATATAGAGCAAGGAGAAATGCTAGCTTTCTTGGGAATAATAATAGACCACCTGTTCCTCCACATAGATCAACTAGTACAACTAGTTTTACTAATCAAACTCCTTTATTTGCTTGATTGTTCTTGTCAATTTTTCTTACAAGAGTTTATCAAATAAGTGATGGCATTGAGGTAACTGGTAAAGTTATCACGTGACCAGGAGGTCATGGATTCGAGCAGTAGTAATAGGTTCCTGCAAAATTGCAGAGTAAGCTTACGTACCGTGACCTTTGTGGTCCAACATTTCACTGGATCTCGTCCATAGTGGGAGCTTAATGCATTGATTATTTTTGTTTTTTGTTTTTTTTACACATTTAAGTAATGGATTATGTGTTCTTGTTTTCAATGCCTAAGCGAAGGGTGACTAATTTTTGGTGCGCATTTTGCTCAACTTATTATAACATAGGCGGATGTAAGATCTATCCATAGATACAAAATAGGTAGAGGGTAAAATTCATCCTTCTACAACGCAAAAAGAATCAACAACAATAACATACCAAGAAGGTTAAATACATAATCTATCCATTAAATTTAGGGCCAAATCATTCTTACACACTTGTTGAATACGGAAATAATATTACACAACGAATCTTTCAAAATTGTGTTAATTACACACTACTTTAGCTATGTGTCACACACGTGTTTTTCACATCAAACAAACGCGTAAATGATAAAAATTTTATTCATAAGTTTTATAAAGAATTTAATTTTTATTTTTATTTTTCTTTTTACACCAATTAACAAAAAAAAAGAAAGAAAAAATAACCTCTCCTTCTCTTGTCTTCTTCCCCGCCCCAACCTCCCAATTCCCGACCTCGTCTGTCTTCTTCCCAATTTCAAACTTCCTCTGTCCAAACGCAAAATCAAATCCAGTATTCCGCTTCCGCAAACATTCCTGCCACGTTTGACATTTGTCTTGGTTGGAATTTTCGTGTACGCAGTGTGCAAAACTTTCAAACTACCCTTTGTTATCCCGTGTTTGATTCTCATATTATCATTTGGGTAAATACTAAACAGTGACAAAGAACTAGTGGAAGAATTTAGCCTTTGTTTACGGTCAGATAGTGTTTTTGTGATAATTATGGCGGAGTATTTTTTTTACAAAGAAGAAGGGATTGCAATGGTGGAGAAGGTGGTGCAGTGGTGGGGAAGGTGGTTCACTGAATGTAGGAATTTTTTTTTTATTTGAATGAGTCGGATCTTTAAAAGGGTTGGGTGATTAAAATAATTCTTTTAATTGAGAGAGGCGCGTGTTATACATAATGATTTGAGGGCATGATGTGGCATGCCATGTAATGTCCATGGTGATATGGACATTACATGGCATGCCACATCATCCCCTCAAATCATTATAAACTATATTACCCCTACTAAATAGGTTTTCATTCAATTACCTTTAATGAGTAAATTCTACTCTTTCCAAGAATGTGCCTCAGGAGAAGTAGGAACGAACCCAGGATTTTGAGTTTTTTGTTATGTAGAGTATTACTATACGTATACCCAGTACTTCTTTATGATAAATATAAAAAATATGGACCACTTACGTTTAAATGTACAAGTACGTGTAAGAAATTTTAACTATTTATATACAATTCTAATGTAAAATAGTTGATGTAACTGTATTGGCTGCCCAACAAGCTACATTTTTATTTTTATTTTTTATTATATAGAAATGAGAAGTTGGTCGACCAAGGGTAAAATTGATATTTTACTCATTATAAAAGTGGTTTAATATAAATTATTCACTGCAATATTTTCCATTCCACATTGGTCTAGAACCATCTCTCTTTCTATTGTCTCTTCTATTCACGGAGGAGTACTTTTGAATTTCCAGCTCTTCAAAATATTTACCTCTATTCATTTTCTCATCAATCTCCCATAATTTCCGGTATGATTCTCTCTGTCTATTTCTTATTTCTTTGATTTGGCAGCCTATGGTCAACATGTGGCCCAAAGTTATCTTATGGAGTGAATTTGTAGCCCAACTATCAACTCACCGTTTGATTTCTCTTACAACATCCGACACTGGTGAAAAGCTCCATCCGCAAAGCCCTCTTCTTCATACGGCTCTTTGCTTCATATCTCTGCTCTCTCTCTCACTCCTTCCCTATGTCTATTGATATTTCCTACTAGGTAATCTTCTTTTCTTCTTGTGTTTCTTGCATTGATTTGTTTCAATCGCTGATAATATGCTAGGTATTTCTGTTTTCCCTTGAATAGCAAGGGGATTCCTACAAACAAAGTGAAATATGTCAATAAATTTTGTTCTCTAGGTGTTTGACAAAATTCTTCAATCAGGTTTTCTATTAGATTTCTTATGCATGGTCCTGTCTTTTATTTTCTCTGGTTTCATTCTTTGGTTGCATTTTGAGGCACGAATAGGAAATCTCTGCCTGACATTGCAATAAATTTTATTATCTTAAGTGGTATTTTGTCACGACCCAAATCCGGTCGTGATGGCGCCCAACAATTAAGCTAGGCCAGCCAGACCAACTATTACTTATCACAACGACTATCAATCCCAAATGGACATTCCAAGAAGAATATATGAGTCAAAGAACTCCAATAATAATAATAATGAACAAAATACTGACTCTCCCAAAGATCTGGAGTCACAAGTCTAGAGCCTCTTACAAAACCCAACAGGAATAGAGAGTACTGTATAGAAATACTCAAGTCCGAATACAAAATACAAATAACAACTGGAAAGGAGAGGAGAAGCTAGGTTCTGCGAACGTAGGCAGCTACCTCAGTAACTCGAATAAACTCTGATATAGGCTGGAGTGTTTGTCTAATCCTCCTGTGTACCTGAATCTGCACACAAAGGTGCGAGGAGTAGGGGTGAGTACTAAGTACTCAGTGAGTAAAAATAATAGCTGAAAGCAGGAAATCCAAAGAATACCACAAAGCAAAGCTAAACTACAGTTCGAATCTCCTACGAACTAGCATCAACAATACAATACAGCTACCACAGAGTAATACAACAAATAAAGATGCAATGCAATGCACATAACCGCTACGGCGTGTAGCCCGATCCATTTAACGTCGACGGCGCTCACTGTGGTGTGTACAGACTCCGGAGGGGCTCCTACAGCCCAAGCGCAATACTGCTGCGGCGTGCAGCCCGATCCTCATATCAACCACTGCGGCGTGCAGCCCGACCCATGCTCAGTCCACAATAAGCAAATAAGTCACAAAACAGTTCATTTTTCTTAATTCCAATTTCCAGTTCATAATTTATGAAAAATACTTTAACTTTATTAAATTTGCAAAAGCCGGTGACTTAGCATATCAATAATGTGATTTCAATTTCCAGGACTGAGATCACAAATATAGCTATCACATAAATATTGTCCTCTAAGGACGCTACAGGTCAGCACAAGGCCCCAAACAAGGCTTATCGCCCACAAATATATCAAATACAGTGTATTTCCAATACTAATAGCATATTATTTACTCCGGGATGGACCAAGTCTCAATCCCTAGTCACAATCAATCCCGCACCTGCCACGGTGTGCGAGCCACACCCTACTAGCGTCACAATGTGCTAAGCCGGGGTTTCGAACCCTCGGGCTACCATATACACAAACTACTCACCTCTAGCCGGCCGTAGACTCGTCCGTGATGCCTTTTCCTTTGAATTTAGCTCCCTCGTGCGTAGAATCTAGTCAAACCACAATAATTATATCAAATACGGGTCAAAGAATCATAACCCATCTCAATTTACATGAAACTCGCATAAATACACTAAGTTGGTAAAACCCGACACCGGGCTCATTGCTTGGAAAATTCCGAAATTAGTACCAACGCGATCCTCATCTCGCCACGAGTCCGTACATATAAAATTTATCGAAATCGGAGTTCAAATGGCCTCCCAAAACTCAAAATCCCGTTTTCAATATCTAGGCCACATTTCTTCAAGATTTCTACCCAATTTCATGAAGCTTGATGTTAATTCTACCATAAAATTATGTTTTTGAGTCAGGAATCTTACCTCCGATGAATACCCGATGATTTCTCAGTGATTTCCTCGAGTTTTCTTCTCTCTAGGGCTCAAAATTGTGTTTTGGGTGAATGAACCCGCGACCCCTCTATTCTGTGATTTAATTCACTGCCAGAGCTATTTGCTCTACGCGCTCGCGTGAGCCCTCACGCGTTCGCGATGCTCGGCTTCCAGTTACCCTTCGCGAACGCGACGCCAACCACGCGTTCGCGATGCTCAAACTCCCAGCCGCCCAGATGTCCACCTACGCGCTCGCGATCACCCTCTCGCGAATGCGATGCTCACTCTCACGACCCTACGCGAACGCGACACCCCGACCGCGAACGCGATGCATTGATCCACCTGGCCTTCGCGAACGCGACCCATGTCACGCGAACGCGAAGGTCTAATTGACTGGGCAGAAACCTGCAGTTTTCTGCAGATTTTGCCAAGTCCCATAAGCCCGGTTGATGGTCCGAAATCATCCCGAGGCCCCCGGGACCCCAACGAAAGCCACCAACATACTCCAAAACACGATACAGACTTGTTCCAATCACAAAAATACCATCCTAAACATCAAAATCACCATTTAAACACGAATTCAAGCCTAAGTTTCTTCAAAACTTTCAAAACTAACATTCGATCCAAAACCCGATCAAACGATGTCTGAATGACCTAAAAATTTGCAGACATATCCAAAATCACATAACGAAGCTACAGAAATTGTCGGAATTCCATTGCGACCCCCGGATCAAAATATCACCTACCATCTGGTTTTCGCCAAAAATTAACCTTCGCCAATTCAAGCCTAAAACTACATCGGACCTCCGAATTCAATTCCGATTGCTCTCCTAAGTCATAAATGATCCCCCGAAACTAGTCGAATCATTGGAATCTGGTTCCGAACACTCTAACTCAATAGTCAACTCTAGGTTGACTTCCCATATTCAAGCTTTCTTCAAACATGCTATTTGCTTCATTCTCAACCCGAATCACTCCTAACTCACCCGATATATTCTAATACTGATTTAAAAGCATAAGATATGTAAATGCAAGGTAACGGGGTGGTAATTCTCGTAACGACGGGCCGGGTCGTTACATTCTCCCCAACTTAAACAAACGCTCGTCCGCGAGCGGGTTAAGAAACATACCTGGAGCATCAAACAAATGAGGATATCTGCTCCGCATCTACTGCTCTGTCTCCCAAGTTGCTTCCTCCACGGGACGACCTCTCCACTGCACTTTCACTGAAGCTATGTCCTTGGATCTCAGCTTACGAACCTGTCGACCCAAAATGACTACTAGTTCCACATCATAAGTCAAATCCTCATCTAGCTGTATCGTGCTGAAGTCTAACACATGAGACGGGTGTCCGACATACTTCCGGAGCATGGATACATGGAACACCGGGTGAACTCCCGACAAACTGGGTGGCAAAGCAAGCATATAGGCCACCTCCCCAACTTTCCTAAGCACCTCAAAAGGTCCAATAAACCTGGGGCTCAACTTCCCTTTCTTTCCAAACCTCATAACACCCTTCATAGGCGAAACCTTCAGCAACACCTTCTCACCCACTGAATAGGACACATCTCGGATCTTTAGGTCCGCATAACTCTTCTGGCGCGACTGAGCTGTTGGAAGTCTCTCCTGAATCACCTTCACCTTGTCTAAGGCATCTTGGACTAACTCTGTCCCCAACAACCTAGCCTCGCTGGGCTCGAACCAACCGACTGGAGACCTACACCGCCTCTCATATAAAGCTTCATACGGTGCCATCTGAATGCTGGACTGATAGCTATTATTATAAGCAAACTCCGCAAGAGGAAAGTAATCAGCCCATGAACCACCGAAATCAATGACACAAGCACGCAACATGTCTTCCAATATCTGAATAGTACGCTCAGACTGCCCATCCGTCTGTAGATGAAATGATGTGCTCAGCTCTACCGTGAACCCAACTCTCGCTGAAATGTCCTCCAGAACTGAGAAGTGAACTGGGTACCTCTGTCCGATATAATAGAAATAGGAACTCCATGCAATCTCACTATCTCACGGATGAATATCTCTGCCAACCGCTTTGAGGTATAGGTAGTACACACTGGGATGAAGTGGGCTGACTTGGTCAACCTATCCACCACCACCCAAACTGAATCGAACTTCCTCGATGTCCGAGGGAGTCCACTAACAAAGTCCATAGTAATCCTTTCCCACTTCCACTTAGGAATATCAATACGCTGGAATACACCACCAGGTCTCTGATGCTCATACTTGACCTGCTGACAGTTTAGACACCGAGCCACACGGCTCACAATATCTTTCTTCATCTTTCTCCACCAGTAATGCTGCTTCAAATCCTGATACATCTTCGTGGCTCCTGGATGAATAGAATATCGCGAGCTGTGGGCTTCCTCCAATATCAACTCACGAAGGCCGTCAACATTGGGCACGCATATCCGGCCCTGCATCCGCAATACACCATAACTATCAATAGTGACATCTCTGGCATCATCATGCTGAACTCTATCCTTAACGACAAGCAAGTGTGGATCATCATACAGGCGCACTCGAATACGGTCATATAAAGAAGACCGAGCTAACACGCAAGCCATCACCCGACTAGGCTCGGAAATATCCAGCCTCGCCATTTGATTAGCTAACACCTGAACATCAACTGCAAGGGGTCTCTCCCCAACTGGAATATACGCCAAACCGCCCATACTAATAGCCTTCCGGCTCAATGCATCAGCCACTACATTGGCTTTCCCGGGATGGTACAAGATAGTAATATCATAGTCTTTAAGCAATTCAAGCCATCTCCGCTGCCTCAAATTTAGATCTTTCTGCTTAAACAAATGCTGAAGGCTGCGGTGGTCCGTATATACATCACAAGATACACCATATAGGTAATGCCTCCAAATCTTCAAGGCATGAACAATAGCAGCTAACTCCAGATCATGAACATGGTAGTTCTTCTCGTGGGGATTTAGCTGACGAGAAGCATATGCAATAACTCTACCCTCTTGCATTAACACACAACCGAGCCCAACTTTGGAAGCATCACAATACACCGTATATGACCCTGAGGCTGATGGCAACACAAGTACTGGAGCTGTGGTAAAAGCCTCCTTGAGCTTCTGGAAGCTCTCCTCACATTCATCAGACCACACAAATGGAGCATTCTTCTGTGTCAACTTAGTCAATGGTGAAGCAATTGATGAGAAACCCTGAACAAACCGACGATAATAGCCTGCCAAGCCGAGAAAACTCCGAATCTCAGTAGTTGAGGAAGGTCTGGGCCAATTCTGCACTGCCTCGACATTTTGTCGATCAACCCGAATACCATCACTGGACACTACATGTCCCAGAAAAGTCACAGTGTCAAGCCATAACTCACACTTAGTGAATTTTGCATAAAGCTTCTCTTCTCTCAACCTCTGCAATACCACCCTCAAGTGTTGTGCATGCTCCTCCTGGCTGCGTGAATACACCAGAATATCATCAATAAACACAATCACAAAAGAATCAAGGTACGGCCAAAATACACTATTCATCAAGTGCATGAATGCAGCTGGGGCATTAGTCAACCCGAAAGACATCACCAGGAACTCGTAGTGCCCATATCGCGTCCCGAACGCTGTCTTCATAATATCTGAGTCCCTGATCTTCAACTGATGATAGCCCGATCGAAGATCAATCTTAGAAAATACACTAGCTCCCCGGAGCTGATCAAATAGGTCCTCAATACGAGGCAATGGGTACTTATTCTTCACTGTTACCTTGTTCAGCTGCCTGTAATCAATGCACATTCCCATTGTGCCATCTTTCTTCTTCACGAACAACACCGTTGCACCCCAAGGTGACACACTCGGACGAATGAAACCCTTATCTAAGAGTTCCCTGAAGTTGTTCTTTCAATTCTTTAACTCCGCTGGTGCTATGCAATAGGGAGGAATAGAAATGGGCTGAGTGCCCGGCACCAAGTCAATACCAAAGTCAATATCTCTGTCAGGCGGCATGCCTGGTAGGTCTGCCGGAAATACATCCGGAAACTCCCTCACAATGGGGACCGAATCAAGACTGGGTGTCTCGGCCTCAACATTTCTAATGAAGGCCAAATAAGATAAACAACCCTTGCCAATCATTCGTTGGGCCTTTATATAAGAAATCACCCTGTCGGACACATAATCAGTCAAGCCACGCCACTCGATCCTCGGATTACCCGGAATAGCTAGTGTGACTGTCTTGGCATGACAGTCCAGAATCGCATGGTAAGGAGATAGCCAATCCATGCCTAGAATCACATCGAAGTCTACCATGCCCAGTAGTAATAAATCAACTCGGGTCTCCAGACCCCCAATAGTAATAAGACAGGATCGATATACCTGATCGACAACAACAGTATCCCCCACCGGGGTAGACACATGTATGGGCAAAGCAAGAATACCACGGGTCATACCCAAGTGATGTGCAAAATAAGTAGAGACATAAGAATAGGTGAATCCGAGATCAAATAAGACAGAAGCATCCCTGTGGCAGACTGAGATAATACCTGAAATGACCGCATCTGAAGCACTAGCATCCTTCCTATCTGGAAGAGCATAGAAACGAGCCTGGCCTCCACCAGTATGATCCTCGCCTCTAGGGCGACCTCTGGATACCTGGCCACCAGTCCTAGCCGACTGTGCTGGCGCTGAAAAAACAGGAGTTGACGAAGGTTGATCCCTCTGCTGAGACCGCTTACGAAGCCACTGAGGACACTCTCTCTTGATATGGCCCAAGTCACCACACTCAAAACAACGGCCCGAAGATGGAAGAAGGGGCTACCGAGGACCCCTTGCTGCAGATGAATCCTATGCTGAGGAAGCAGGAGTAGAGCTCTGAGTTGGAAGAGCACTCAATGCAGGCTAACTCTGCTGATGGCCCTGCTGACCCTGATAACCCTGATGGCCCTGATGACCACGATCTGATGAAACCCCACTGGACTCTGCTCGTCCAGACTGATGAGACCTGAAAGAACGACCCCTGCTATGCCGAGGTTGGCCCCTAGACGGAGCACCACTGTAGCTGCCAGTACCACGAGGCCTCTTAGCCTCTCTCTCCTCCCGCTCACTGCGGCGATCTGTCTCAATATGACGGGCAACATCAACCACTTCCTCAAAGGTAACTGTCGAAACTCTCTCCCTGGTCATCAATATGCGGATGGGATAAATAAGTCCATCAATAAATCTCCGAATCCTCTCTCTGTCCGTAGGAACCATCCACATGGCATGACGGCCTACTGTGTGAATCTCATCTTGTACTGAGTTACCATGCAACCGGACTATGTCATGACCCAAACCCTGGTCGTGATGGCGCCCAACACAATGCTAGGCAAGCCCGACCATATTATCCCTTAACCCAGCCAGTTATTAATCAAATTAAACTTAAAAAGTAAATGATCATATCAGGTGATAACCGAAACGTAAAACATACAAAATACGGTCCCAAACATATCGTGGTGTCACGAGACCTGAGCCTCTATAGAATAGCATCCTAATACAATCAAGTCTAGGCAAATAGGAGATCAACAAGATGATAAAGAAGGAGAAACAAGCTCTGCGGATGCTGGCAGCTACCTCGTAATCTCCGCAAGAGTAGACAAGGATCAGCAGCTACAATGTTGCAACTACTCTCGGGCACCTGTGGATCTGCACAGAAAGTGCAGGGGAGTGGGGTGAGTATATTTCAACTCAGTGAGTAACAATAATAAATAACAACTGAAGGTAAGAACTCCTGTGCTATCACTTAGCAGTTCTAAGGCAACCCTCACAGGTACGTCATCACTATAGAAATGCTCAAATCTCCAATCCACGTTTATCTCTACAAGATTCTACACTGATCCAACCCTCACTCGTACCCCTACGGTGTACGGCCATCTCAACATATAAAGACACATACCTATGTCTATAATGTATAAGTATTTAAGTAGATAATAGGATATGATTATGTATAATGCTGCGACGTGCAGCCCGCTCGAATACATATACCGCTGCGGCGCGCAGCCCGCTCCATTTAACATCGACGACGCTCACTGGGGGTGTATACAGACTTCAGAGGGGCTCCCTAGGCCCAAGCACTATTACACTGCGGCGTGCAGCCCGATCCATACATGCATTACTGCGGCGTGCAGCCCGATCCATACATGCATTACTGCGGCGTGCAGCCCGATCCAATATTTATATGTATATATATTTATACTGCTGCGGCGCGTAGCCCGATCCCATAATATACACCAGTGCTCACTGCTCCCTAGGCCCAAGCGCTATGATGATGCGGCGTGCAGCCCGATCCGCACATATATTACTGCGGCGTCCAGTCCAATCTAATATATATATACATATATAACTATACTGCTGCGGCGTGCAGCCCGATCCAATGTATATACTGATGCGGCATGCAACCCAATCCAATATAGGTATATATATAATACCTCATAATGGGTCCTCGACCCTATCCTAATCAGTATATGCTTGGCCTCTCAGGCCCAATATAATATATCTCAGTGGGTCCTCGACCCTAGCTCGGTCAATATAGACCCGGCCTTTCAGGCCCACTCAGCTAGAACAGGGAATTTCCACCCTAGATAATCTCTCTCAATGTACACATCTAGTACGGGCTCATATTATGCTATACAGCTAGAGCTACGGCTGAGTGTATGTTCCCAACATGATATAAGGGTCACCTAGCTCTATAGGTTCCCTAATGCTCTACAGATCGGCACAAGGCTCCAAACATGGCCATTAGCCCAATTGTACAGTTATAGTCTCCGTAACAGTCATACAACACAGTATTCTATTAGCCGGGAAGGACTAAGTCTTAACCCCCAATCACAATGTCACCACGCCCGTTATAGGACACGCGTCTCATCTCAATATAGCACTGTGAAGTGCTAGTACGGGGTTTCAAACCCTCAGTACATTATTTACTACTACCACTCACCTCGAACCGGTAGAAGCTTCAATCCGCCTTGCGCTTGCCTCGCAAATCAATCTCCTCGGTTGCCAAATCTGCTCAAAATCATAGAGAATGCATCAATATACGCTAATTTCACGAAAATAATTCGAAATAACCCAATTTATATCAAAACCCACAAGTTGTCAAAACCCGACTTTTGGTACACTTGTCGAAAAATTACAAAAATCACATATTCGGAATCCTCATCTCGATACGAGTCTAGGCATATAAAATTTACCAAAATCGGACTCCATTTGCCCACTCAATTCAGTGTTTTTCTTTAATTTAGGCCTAGGGCTCAAACCCACCTTTAATCTTCCATTTACAGAAATTTAACCAAGGATTTCATGCTAAAATGATGCAATTAAGCCACAAAACTTACCTCCGACGAATCCCCGATGAATTACCAGCAATTCCCGTGAGTTTCTCTCTCTAGAACTCAAAAATGGCGTTTTGGGTTAATGAACCCGTAGCCCCTCTGTTCTGTGATTAAATTCTCTGCCAGACCCATTTGCTCTACGCGATCGTGACTCTACTCACGCGATCGCGATGTTCAAACATTTCGCCCTCACGCGATCGCGATTCTCCTCACGCGATCGCGATATACAACCATCCGGCCTCACGCGATCGCGTCCCTCTTCCTGCGATCGCGTAGCACATTTTTCCCTGGACCCCATTTCTCTTCTACGCGATCGCGTAGATGCTCATGCGATCGCGATGACCACCCGGTTAACTCTACGCGATCGCGTCCGTGCTCCTGCGATCACGTTGCTTCTGTTCTTGACCTTACGCGATCGCGTCCCTATCTCTGCGATCGCGAAGGGTAAAATTCTGCTGCACTTATGACAGCAAACCAGCTCTCTTCTTTGGCCAAGAATGGTCCGTTTGGACCCCCGGATTCATCCCGAGACCCCCGGGACCCCAACGAAAACCACCAACATACTCCAAAACATGATACGAACTTGTTCCAATCATAAAAACACCACACTAAACATCAAAATCACTATTTCTACACGAATTCAAGCCTAAGTTTCTTCAAAACTTTCAAAACTAACATTCAATCCAAAACCCGATCAAACGATGTCCGAATGACCTGAAATTTTGCGGACATATCCAAAATCACCTAACGGAAGCTACAGAAATTGTCGGAATTCCATTCCGACCCCCGGATCAAAATATCACCTACCATCCAGATTTCGCTAAAATTCAACCTTCGCCAATTCAAGCCTAAAACTACACCGGGCCTCCAAATTTAATTCCGATCGCTCCCCTAAGTCACAATCCACCTCCCGGAACTAGCCGAATCATCAGAATTCGATTCTGAGCTCTCTAACTAAATAGTCAACTCCGGGTTGACTTTCCTTATTCAAGTTTCCTTCAAAAAGGCTATATGCCTCATTTTCATTTCAATTCACTCCTAACTTCCCCAATAGACTCTAACACCGATATAAAAGCATGAATTATGTAATTACAACATAACGGGGTGGTAATTCCCGTGACGACGGGCCGGGTCGTCACATTCTCCCCAACTTAAACAAACGCTCGTCCTCGAGCGAGTCAAGAAACATACCTGAAGTCTCAAATAGCTGAGGGTATCTGCTCCGCATCTCCCGCTCGATCTCCCAAGTGGCCTCCTCCACGGGTCGACCTCTCCACTGAACCTTAACCGATGCAATCTCCTTCGACCTCAACTTTCTTACTTGGCGACCCAAAATAGCAATAGGCTCCACGTCATAGGATAGATCACCATCAAGCTGAATGGTACTGAAGTCTAATACATGGGATGGGTCTCCAATGTACTTCCGGAGCATAGACACATGGAATACTGGATGAACGCTGGATAAGCTGGGTGGCAAGGCTAACTCATATGCCACCTCTCCAACTCTCCTGAGTATCTCAAAAGGACCAATGTACCTGGGACTCAACTTCCCTTTCCTCCCGAACCTCATGACACCCTTCATGGGTGAAACCTTCAGCAATACTCTATCACCAACCATGAAAGACAACTCTCGAACCCTACGGTCTGCATAACTCTTCTGGCGAGACTGTGCTGTGCGAAGCCTCTCCTGGATCAACTTTGCTCTATCCAGAGCATCCTGAACTAACTCAGTCCCTATCAATCGATCCTCACCAGGCTCAAACCATCCGACGGGAGATCTACACCGTCTGCCATACAATGCCTCGTACGGGGCCATCTGAATACTCGACTGGTAGCTGTTGTTGTAGGCAAACTCAGAAAGTGGTAAGAACTCATCCCATGAACCACCAAAGTCAATCACACATGCCCGCAACATATCCTCCAGGATCTGAATAGTGCGCTCAGACTGTCCGTCTGTCTGGGGGTGAAATGCAGTGCTCAACTCAACCCGCGTACCCATCTCTCGCTGAAATGCTCTCCAAAACTGAGAAGTGAACTGAGTGCCTCTGTCAGATATAATAGACACTGGGACCCCATGCAACCTGACAATCTCCCGAATAAAGATCGATGCCAACCGCTCCGATGAGTAAGTAGTACTAACCGGGATGAAATGTGCGGACTTAGTCAGCCGATCAACAATCACCCATACAGAATCAAACTTCCTCGCTGTCCGAGGTAGCCCAGTAACAAAATCCATGGTGATCCTCTCCCATTTCCACTCGGGAATAACCATACGCTGAAGAACACCGCCCGGTCTCTGATGCTCATATTTGACCTGCTGGCAATTGAGGCACTTAGCTACATGCCTAACAATATCCATCTTCATTCTCCTCCACCGGTAGTGCTGTCTCAAGTCTTGGTACATCTTTGCGGCACCTGGGTGAATAGAGTACCGCGAACTGTGTGCCTCCTCAAGTATCAACTCCCGCAAACCATCAACATTGGGCACGCATATACGGCCCTGCATCCTCAGAACACCATCACTGTCGATAGTCACATCTCTAACATCATTATGCTGCACTCTGTCCTTAAGGACAAGCAAATGTGGGTCATCATACTGTCGCTCCCCGATGCGATCATATAAGGAAGATCGAGAAACAACACAAGCCAACACCCGACTCGGCTCCGAAATATCTAATCTCACTAGCCGATTGGCTAGGGCCTGAACATCATAAGCAAATGGCCTCTCCCCAACTGGGATGAAAGCTAAGCTGCCCATGCTAACCACCTTCCGACTCAAGGCATCGGCCACCACATTGGCCTTTCCCGGATGATACAAAATAGTGATATCATAGTCCTTAATAAACTCGAACCACCTCCGCTGTCTCAAATTAAGGTCCTTCTGTCTGAATAAGTGCTGAAGGCTGCGATGATCCGTGAACACCTCACAGGAGACACCATACAGGTAATGCCTCCAAATCTTCAAAGCATGAACTATGGCTGCTAGCTCCAAATCATGAACATGGTAATTCTTCTCGTGGGGCTTCAACTGACGAGAAGCATAAGCAATGACCCTACCCTACTACATCAACACACAACCAATGCCCACTCCTGAGGCATCACAATATACAGTATAAGAATCCGAAGCTGTCGGTAGAATCAAGACTGGTGCTGTGGTCAGTGCTGTCTTGAGCTTCTGAAAGCTCTCCTCGCACTCCTCGGACCATAAGAAAGGAACACCCTTCTGAGTCAATCTAGTCAAGGGTGAAGCAATAGAAGAGAACCCCTGAACGAATCGGCGATAATACCCTGCCAATCCCAGAAAGCTACGGATCTCAGTAACTGAGGTCGGTCTGGGCCAACTCTGCACTGCCTCGACCTTCCTCGGATCTACCCGAATACCATCACAGGACACCACGTGCCCTAAGAATGCCACGGACTCAAGCCAGAACTCACATTTGGAGAACTTAGCATATAGCTTCTCCTCCCTCAATCTCTGCAACACAATACTCAAATGTTGAGCATGCTCCTCCCGACTACGGGAGTAGACTAGAATGTCATCAATGAACACAATCACAAATGAATCCAAATAAGGCCTGAACACACTGTTCATCAGATGCATAAATGCTGCTGGGGCGTTGGTCAGCCCAAATGACATCACAAGGAACTCATAATGACCATATCGGGTCCGGAATGCAGTCTTCATAATGTCAGACTCTCTAATCTTCAACTGATGGTAGCCCGAACGAAGATCAATCTTCGAGAACACCCTAGCTCCCTGGAGCTGATCAAATAAATCATCAATACGAGGCAGAGGATACTTATTCTTTACTGTTACTTTGTTTAGCTGCATGTAGTCAATACATATCCTCATGGATCCGTCCTTTTTCTTAACAAACAGGACCGGTGCACCCCACGGCGACACACTCGGCCGAATGAACCCCTTATCTAGGAGTTCCCGGAGCTGCTCCTTCAATTCCTTCAACTCAGCTGGTGCCATCCGATACGGAGGAATGGAAATAGGCTGAGTGCCTGGCACCAAATCGATACCAAAATCAATATCCCTGTCCGTCGGCATGCCCGGCAGGTCTGAGGGAAACACATCAGGAAAGTCTCGCACAATGGGAACAGAATCAATACTGGGAGTCTGGGCCTCGACCTCCCGCACAAATGCTAAATAAGAGAGACATCCTTTCCCAACCATTCGTTGGGCCTCGAGGAAAGATATTACCCTGCTAGGTACATACTCAGTCGTGCCTCGCCACTCGATCCTCTGAATGCCCGGCATAGCCAAAGTGACTGTCTTAGCATGACAGTCCAGAATAGCATGACATGGAGATAGCCAGTCCATGCCCAATATAACATCAAAATCAACCATGCTGAGAAGCAACAGGTCTACTCGGGTCTCTAGACCTCCAATAGTGACCAAACAGGACCGGTATACGTGGTCTACAATAATAGTATCCCCTACCGGGGTAGATACATGCACTGGCAGCTCAAGACTCCCTCGGGCCGTGCCCAAATGAGGAGCAAAATATGTAGACACATAAAAATAAGTAGAACCGGGATCAAACAATACCGAGGCATCTCGGTGGCTGACTGAAATAATACCTGTAATGACAGCATCAGAAGCAACAGCCTCAGATCGGCCCTGAAAAGCGTAGTATCTAGCATGTCCGCCTGATCAGCCTCCCCCTCAAGAGCGACCCCTAGCTGATTGACCCTCACCCCTAGCTGGCGGGGCGGGTGCTGAAGTAGAAGGACCAGATGACGAGGGTTGTCCTCTCTGCTGATAAGATCTGGAAACAAGATGGGGACACTACCTACGGTGGTGCCCAAACTCTCCGCACTCGTAGCAACTCCCCGGTGCTGGGGACTAAGACTGATAAGGACACCTGGCGCTGGACTGGCCAGCTGATGAACTAGGCCGAGATGAACACCGAGCAGATGGGGCCTGTGAAGAACTCTGAGCTGGCATGGCACTGAGAGATGGCTGGCTCTGGTTCGAACCCTGATAACCCTATCTAGAAGACCATCTGCCACGATCGGAGCGACCCGACTGCGAAGATCTGAAAGAGCGACCTCGGCTCTGTTGACTCTGGCCTCTAGTCTGAGTACCACTGGAACTAGCTGCACCTCAAGGCCTCTTGGCCTCCCTCTCATCCCACTGTCTGCGACAATCTGTCTCTATGTCGTGAGCAATATCCACGACATCCTCAAATGTACGACTCAAAACCCTCTCCCGAGTCATCAGAATACGAATGGGATAAATGAGGTCGTCCACAAAGCGACAATCCTCTCTTTGTCAGAAGGAACCAACCACGGTGCATATCTGGACAACTCTGTAAACCTAATCTCATACTCTGACACTGACATGTCCCCCTGACGGAGACCCTCAAACTGCCTACGCATCTCCTCTCTCTAAGATCGAGGCACCCATTTCTCCAATAACATAGTGGAGAACTCCGGCCATGATAGTGGTGCTGCCCCGGCTGGCCTGCGGCGCTCATGAGCCTCCCACCAAGCGAAGCGTTGGCCCTCGAAACCGAAAGGTAGTGAAAGATACCCCACCGGACTCCAATATCCCCGCCGTACGAAGCATCCGACGACACTTATCCAGAAAACTCGGGCGTCCTCGCCCGGAGCACCAGCGGAACACCGGAGGAGATAACCTTGGCGAACCTCTCGAGACAACGCCGGCTCATCGTTCGTCAGCAGCCGGGACCCCGTCCCCCGAATATGACGCGTCGAGTCGAACCGGAACCACAAAGCCGAACCTGGAGGAGCCCTCTCGGTGTCTCTGTGCCCCGCACCGCCGGCTCGGGAGTGCGCACCGCGGGGGTCCGAGCGACCACCCCCCGATCCCCGACGTGCACTCGGCCGCAAGAGTAACCGAAACCGCCCGCGTTGTGCC